>JACEEZ010011014.1:80000-98213 GCA_016584305.1 Chionoecetes opilio
TCACCGCTCCAACATTCACTTTGGGGACCCCCTCCACCATCACTCCCCCTCTCCAACTACTACTCGTGCGCCTCCTCTGTCTCGGAATAATCTTAAATTCTTCTTCCATTAATATTTCTATTCCTCCTGAAATCCTCTCATTCTCCACCCTCCCCCCTCCCCCCCTCCCTCCTCCCTCCCTCTCCCCTCCCCCCTCCTACCCTCCCTCCGTCCCTCCCGCACCTTCGCCTCCCTCCCTCATACATTCTTTTTCCTCCCTTGCTATATCTTTCTAGCCTTTTCCAGCCGCAGTCCATTCAGTCAGAAACAGTCATTCCAACACAGCTTAAGTCACGCTAATGGACAATCAACACAACACACACAACACACACACACACACCACACACACACCACACGGATTCAACATCACACACCACACACAACACACACACCCACACCACATACACACACAATACAGCACAAGAGGGTAAAAATATTATTCCTGTGACTATGGCGTTTCGATTGCGACTACGTTTGGCGTGGGCACTCCAAAGTATTTACGGTGTTTTTGGGTCCCGAGGGGATTTAGTAGTGGATTTCGAACTGTACAAAAAAAAGGGGGGATTCTGTTCCGCAAGGATTGGCGTGTAAGCTTCAGGTCACTCACCTCTGGTAACCTTACTATTTATATTTGTGCGTTTCCTACTTATAGGATTCTCTTCTCTCTGTATCACCTGTCTATTCTCTTTTTCCAATGTATTGAGGCTAGACCTAGCCACATGGTGTTAGGATTTATTACCAGGAGTGTTAAAATGAAGTGCCTGAGGTTTATTTCTAAAGCTTTATTTGGCACTTAGTCATACCATCACCTAGACTATGCGGTTCAGTTTTGTTTCCATTTACAGGATGAATATTCCCTTGTTAGATCAGTGCAGATAAGGCTGACCAAAATGATTCATGGACGCGTACTTTAGTTATGAAAAAATATTGCAAACTATTAAATTTACAACTCACTCGAGACGGCGATCTCTCGAAAGGCGAGGTAAGGGGGCGATCTGACAGAAGATTTTAAGTCATAAAGGGATACAATTAGGCCATATAAGGAAAAGTCCTTACGTCTAGTAATGCAGGGTAGACAAAAAGTAACGATTCAAGCTGGAGAAGCAATAGATTTAAAAGGAATTGGAGGGTGGATATAGGTAAGGAAGAATGCTTCTTATATTGGGCAGACAAAGCGCCACCTCGCCACTAGTATCGCAGAGCATCGTGGTTGTCTCACAGGACAGGTTAACTCTTGTCAAAGCCAATCATTCTCAGGCATTCAGTGAACATTTTGGAAGCCTCAGAGCCAACCCAATACAGTAAGCCAGGATTTTCATATTTTACATAATACCAGCTCCCACGACTCCACCGACTGACATGCGAGAGCCTCCTCACCCACCACGTACAAACTAAACCATCCTTGTGCGCACAAGGCACCTTACACCCGTTCTGTGCTTTTGAACCATGGGGGAACCCCAACCACCACACTCCCTTTTAATATGATTGCTAGGTGTAGTTTTTTATAATGTTGTTTTAATCTCTGTGTTTTATTCATTTATTTTAGGTTAGGCATTTAAAAGTCATATTAATATTAACTTTTGATATCTTCATTATTTTAACATATTTTTTTATTTTTTAATATTTTTTTTAAGCTGATGATGGCTAATGTAACATAGCCGAAACGTTCCCTAAAAGAATCAAGATGTTTTTTAACCAAAGCGCTGGTTTAATCTTTATATAATATATATATATATATATCAATAATTTTATATACTATATTAGATGATATATAATATATATTATATATATATATGTATATAATATATATATATATATATATAATATCTATATATCTATAGATATATATATATCAGGGGGGTCCTCAAACCAAAATGTTGACTTTCAAAGTCTCACCCCTAGGATTTGTTGGCACTCTTTCATTCATTCATTCATTTAGCTGCTTTAAATTTTACGTCAATGGTAATATTCACTGTTGTCACATGGGGGTTATTGTTCCTACCGACGGTACAAAACGATCTCCTATTTGGCCTCTTGGTAGTGTGTCCGTTGAAAACCGTGCAAATAACACTTTCCTACTAAATATTTTGATTTGCTCTACTGATTGCCATCCTGCCTCAGGTAGGGGATAAATGATTTGACAAAAGCTTAATTTTTGCCTAAAAATGTTGTTGTTAAGTAGTATATTTGCTTTGATTTCATCTCTGCTACCGATGTGGTTCATTTCATATTACTATTTTTCTTATCCGTACGTCATTTACATCTTCATATGTCCTACTGTGAATCAGATAATGCACAATAAACTGTTGTTGTAGCCGTTTGTAAAACGTGGTTTCTTTTCAATTTTACGTTCCGATCAGTTCATACGATCCATATCCTAGCCTATTTTGGATAGCATAATAATCAGACGCGAGCGAGATTCAAAGGAATGTAAGCATCACTTACGCGTTGCATTAGAGCTGGGCATTTTAAATACAATAATTTTAATTGAAGGTAATATCATGGATTTTCTACGAGATCTATCAGTGAAGTGTGGTGGTGGGCCAGCCCACTGGAAAAAAATAGTGGCGAGGGAAGCTAACTTTCTAATGTGATGTCCTGAGAGCACTTTTTTTCCTCCCAAGGAAAGAAATTCTCAGTTCGAGAACAGAAAAGGAAACAGGAACACAAGGTATTGAACCAATGGAAAAAAACACGGATTCCAACATCAGAGACTTTTCACGGCCAAGAAAAAGTAGGATAACTTGTTTGAGACTTTGGCAAAGTTGTTGCAAGGAAAAAATAGACGATCAGTCCCCACAACTGTTAAAAAAACAGTTTTCAAGATTCATTTTGCTGGACCTTTTTGACATGCCTATGCTCATCTATGAGAATGATTAAAATTGACGAAGATCGTAATTTCTTCAAGCTCAACGAGGTAAGGAACGGCGAGGATACATGGGTGGATGTTTGCTTTATTGCTTTGCATAAAGGAAGATCGAATTCACAACGTAGGAAGAGATCGGGTGAGTGGAAAACTAGAGGAAAAAAGTTAAAGAGGAAGTATGCAAAGGTAGATCTGGAGCAACATTCAGCAGGTAGTAGCAGTGGAATCATGCACGCCATCTCCAACAAAACGTCCATGTACTTGACCTGAAAAGGCAACCTATATTTTCAGCTTCAACAGCATCTACCTTAGGTCACAACCTTGGAAGGCACTGACCATGTAACAGAGCTCCGTTCGTCTAGGTCGCTTAGCCAGACAAAAGAGATATATGCAGTGGTTAAGGCTGCTTTTAAAGTAAATTCAAAACTGGTGGTCCATTGGGATTGGTCAAGGGGTCCCAGTCCCTGACTGGAAAAGAGAAGGTGGATCGTCCTTCCTTATCTTGTATCTGGAGGACGACACTAAAGCTGTTGGGAGCTCCCCAACTTACTACTGAAATGAGAGGCTACAGCACAAGCAGTGTTTTGATCCATTGGAAGATTGGGAACTTGACAGACCCGTGTCGTGGACTTTCATTGAAACCAGGCATACAGCAACCCACTGCCACACTATGGAGCCTGCAACCTCTTAGAAACGAAAATGGGCCGGAACCTTATCCATTTTGCTTGTCGCCAACCACACATGGAGTTGAAGCTGAGGCAGCCTTCTCTGAGTTTGCATGGGTGCAAGCTTCGTCTGTCCGAGATATCCATATTTTTAAGAGATTTCAACAAGTGTGGAAGTCCATTTGCAAAAGATCAGTTCGATTTTCTTGACCGAGGTGACTTTTCCAAAGTACGTACAAGGACCATTACATCTTCTGTAATAGGAGGTGATGATAAGTTTCTGCATGGCCCAATTGAAACCCTCGTGATGACTATAAATAGCTCCTGTAGTTTAACCATCACATAGCTTGGTGGCATCTCCTCCTCAGGCATGAAGTTCGAGGAGCCAGGGGCACTCAATCCGGGCCCGGAGGATGGCACGTGTAATATATAACATAATAAAAATTCTGGCTGTTTCATAAACTTCAAGATGATAAACCAAAATGAAGGTTTGAGAAATTTGTACGCTTTGCTGTTCACTGTATGTAAAGCTGGTTTGAAGTCCCTTTATCTATAACAGCCCATGCCAATGAACCTTCATTTTCTTTTAACACGCTAATGCCTTTAGGTAACCTGTGAGGAAGCACACCACCAAGACATTTTGCCGTCATCTCTGGTATCTTAGTGAGAATTTGGTGATCTTTGGGCATCTTGATTAAACAACTGCATGCTGATGTGAAGAGAGACATGTTTCAGCCTGAAAGGATGAGGTTAAAAAAAATCCTCCTCTTCGTTATATAAATGGACCGACACCCACAAATCCTGAAAGAAAAGCCTCAAAGGAAGGTACTGAAGGGGTGAGACCTAAGGAATGTTATTTCGAATGTTTATCTTATTATATGAGGACCCCTCCCTAATATTATACGTATATATTTTTTTTTCTTTTTTTTTTTTCACGTTGATATTGAATATTACGTTGATAAGCTTCTGTAGCATATGAGAGTCTTGATGATTAGGTTCGATCTCGCCCGATGGTGGCGCAGGCTGAGTTTTTACATATTGACAACCTGTGGTCTCAGGTGAAGACAGTGGCGGGTCCTAGCATGGGCACATGGGCAAATCGCCCAGGGCGGCATCGTCGAGGGGGCGGCATGGAATGCACCAAACATAAAAATCTTAAAATATTAATAAAAATAATAATAATGATGATAAATAGTTGATGATATTAAATTATAATAGTATATAATATGCTCTAGTGTAGTATATGTCAGAGATTAAATTCATAAGTGGTTGGACTGTGTATATAAAGATGTGTTGTAACTCATGGTGCAGTGCAGCGCATCGCGGATCAGCTGATTGTGCGGCATAGCTTTGGAGCAGCGTGTTCGGCTTCCTGATTCGGCTTCCATCATCCTAGATTTAGTTTTGTCTCTTGGTCTTAATTGATACCGTTGCGGGATGTGGCGCGCCAAACAAATGGATAAAAATGTATAAGCATCAAAGCCCGAGTTTAGGAAAATATGAAAATAAGAGGAGGAGAAACGTGGGAAGAGTAAAGGTATGCATCGTCCTATGTCATCTCTCATGACGATATGTGATGCATATAGTAAAATAGGGCGTAGTATAAGGCAATGGTTTGTTAGGCGTGTGTTGCTATCTATATCACATAGGGCGAAATTTATCCAATTAGCAACTAAACTTTACATAATTTAACAGTAATAGCATGCACATTGCAATTTGCAAGTCTGTGTAGACTGCAACAAACCATTAAACTTAACTAACGCCATTACTGATTTGGGGTAGGTGACACCATTATGGTTTCTTTGCTTGTATTGACTGTAGTAGGTTTTCTGAACCCAATAAGGGAAATTTCCGATGTTGTAGGCTAAATTAACAGACTTCCGAAATCAGGGGCGCACCCAGGACTTTTTACGAGGGGGGGGAGGACTTTTTTTTTCTTTTTTTTGCCAGCAATTTAGTAAACTCGCTAGATTTAATTCGCCTAGCCTCTGGATGGCAATTTGCACTCCATCAGCTTGATTCCTTCTCAGGCCTAATTTCTTAGTTCGCTACTGAAACATAGTTTTGGTAGTGCTTTGTCCAAGGCATTACCTGAATCATTAGTGCGACCAAATAAGGTATAGTATCACGGCAGTGACGCGGTCACATCGGCTTGTGAGTGAGTCACCTGTGTATTTCATTGTGGGGAGTGATTAGAGGGGTGATTATATGAAGATCCGCCACCCCAATTTACCACCTGAAAGATCCGCCACCCGAGTCTGCAACCTTTTATTCCACCTATTGACATATGACGACAATCTCCATATTGAACAATACTATCATGACCTAACTGGTGGCGCCCCTCCGACCTCCCCCACTGATCACTTACTAACCTGGGACATTGGTTACGTAACCTAACTAACCCAAACTGGGTTTATTAAACATTCTCATCCATCTTGAAGATCAGTCACCACCAAGTGTAAGTTGGGGTGGTAATCTTCATGTGAGCCATCTTTTTAACCGACTGTTAGTATATGCTGATTTTCTTACAAGGAGGAACTTTCAGGGGGGTCATGGCCCCCGTGTAAACGGGGGCTACTGGTGCCCCCTGGTCCTATATTATCTAATATTTTGTATATTTGTGAATATGTTGTCTTGGTGGGATTTCAATTTTGGTGATATTTGTCTTCAATTAGCCAATATGCTGTATGGTTTTCCTCCTCCTTATTCTGGGAGTTAGATATTGTAGCAATTGTGGGTGATTTTTTTGTGCAACAAATATATTCGTCAAACTTTATTAATTATTTCATTGTAAATTCAGGGGCACTTCTGAAATATTTTGGGCATCCTCTGGCCTGTCAGGATGAGAGCCTGCTATAATTGCCTTTTCTTACAATTGTTATAATTTTATGTATAGTATTTGCTTCTTTCTTCTCTATTTTATATGTTGATAAAGGACAATTTTTTTTCTCTATTTTGTTTGTTTTTAGTTTTATACTTGTACGTTACGTTAACTTAGTTTAATTTTCATTATTTGGGACACTTGTTTTTATATTTTATGTTTCTATAATATATTACTTATAATTGTTGCATATTTGAATTGTTGCAGTAATTATTTTTTGATTTCCCTTGTATTCTTGATGCAAAAAACCAATATTTAGTGTTGAAATTTTGACTTTCTTATGTGTAATAGCGTAAGGTGGGGGGTGTGCGCCGAAGTAGGTTCGCCAGGCGCCACACAAGCCATGACCGCCACTGGATAACCTAGATAAGTGGCGGGGGTTATGGGCCTCACTTTAAAGGGCTTCTGCTATTATTATTATATTATTATTATTATTATTATTATTATTATTATTTATTATTTATTATTATTATTATTATAACGTATACATAGCGCGCCAAATATTGTTCGCGACATCATAACACAGCGCTTCCATACGGTAATTCGAAAATGTACTTCTATGGCAGCCTACTGACTTCCGAGAGAGATATCTTACATATGGCAGCTGTTTAATGCACGGCAGTCCATCAAGACCGTGAGGAATGTTCAGATGCCACTTGTCATTATAGACGAAGCATTTTAAAAAGTATCGCCCTTCCTTCCCGCGAGTAGATTGAACATATTATATATATATAAATATATATATATATATATAAATAGTAAATTCTCCTTTTTTACATCACAAGGACTAGCCAAGGGCACAACAAAAATATGTAACCACAAAGCCCACTTGTTGCCAGTCCTATAAAGACAACATAGGAGAGAGACAAAAAAGATGGGTGGTGCCAATTTAGCTCGGGAAGGTGTCTTGTTACTCCTTCTCTTGAAAAGATTACAGTCGTAGGAAAGTGGGAAAAATAGAAACAGGGTTTACCAGTGAAAAAGGTGAAAAGTATAGATAACTCATAAACTCATGGTATTAGGAAGATGGACAGAATAAAGGACGATAATGAGTAGAAATTCTTGGTGCAGCGAGGCCCGCGGGAGGGGGGGAGAATGCAGTTAGCAAGTTCAGAAGAGCAGTGAGCATGCAAATAACGGTATAAGATAGGCAGAGAAGCAACATTCCGGCCGTGATTTAAAAGATTGAAGACAGTCTGTCAGAGAGGGGAGTGATGAGACGAAAGCTTTTGACTCACCCTGTTTTAGGAGAGCTGTATGAGTGGATCCTCCCCACACATGTGAGACATACTCCTACATGGGCGGATAATGCCCCTCTAGAGAGCAAACAATTGGAAGGGAGAAAAAAAAGGACGCGACGTCCACAGACACCTAACTTCTTAGAAGCTGTTTTTAGCAAGAACAGAGATGTGATATTTCCAGTTCAGATTTTTAGTAAGGATAGTTCCTACACATTCATTGTAAGAGAAGGAGATAGTTGATGTCATTAAGAAGAGGGGATAGTTATCTGGTAGGGTTTGTCGAGTAGATAGGTAAATAACATTGGATTTTTTGGAGGCATTGACAAAACAGGTTTGCTTTGCCCCAATCAGATTATTGAAAACAGAAGTAGCGCTCGGTGGCATCTCGCCGTGAATCACCTAGTTCCTGTTGATTTGGACGGCTAATAAAGACGTTGAAAAATGAGGGTAATATCATCAGCGTAGGATGGTAGGCTTTGAGTTAGACTTAGAAGATCTTAAATGATATAATAGAAAGAGAGTGGGTTGATAGGACAGAGCCCTGGGGAACACCACTATTGATTAAATTAGGAGAGAACAATGTCCGTCTACAGTAGCTGCAATAGAACGGTTTGAAAAGAAACTTAAGATGAGGTACAGAAGAAGAATAGAAACCGAATGAGTGTATTTTGGCAATTAAGATTTATGCCAGACACAGACTACTCTATACTGGACTTGCTACTCATTTGGGCTATTTCCAGTGGAGGCCAGTTTTGCGATTCCTGCCATTTGCGAACATCACTTACTTTTTTCCTTCCTATGTGTATTCAGTATATATTGATATCCGTTTATCTTCCGTAAATTTTTGTTCTATAATATTATCAAATAAAAAACAGTAAAATACACTAAAGAATGCCATTCTGAGAGAGTGAAGAATATTGCAATTCACTTGAACTCATCGCCATTTAATATTTAGCGAGAAAACATTTTTATGAAACATCTCAAATAAAAGCGGATTTTCATTAGCTTTCCATGGCGATATTTCGTTGTTCTGGTAAATGAATCAGAACCATAGCATAATTAGGCGTTAACTATAAAAATAACATCATCTATCATGGATCATTACCCGATTGGATGATGTGTATTTATTTAGTAACGCAAATTTATGCATAGCTCGCTAATTCATGTTATCAGAAAACAAAATATAGCAATGGAAAGCTAATCAAATTCCACTTCTATTGATATGTTGCCTTGTAAAAAGTCTACACGTAAAATATTAATGGCGACAAGTTTAAATTCATGCATATTTCTTTAGTCTCATAATAGATTTTTTTAGTGTATTTAACAGTTTTTTTTTTTGATAATATTATAGAACAAACATTACGAAGATAACAGTGTATCATTTATACGATAAGCCTAGTCTACTGTATTCATGGAACACTTTTTTACTTGCCGATCCGATTTATGATGTTATATTTTTCGTTAAACGCTTAATTTAGCATGTTCTAATTCATTTATCAGAAAATGAATATATCAATGAAAGCTAAGGAAAATCCGCCTTCTATTGATATGTTTTCATCTGAAATGTCTGCACGCAAAATATTAATGGACGAAGAGTTTAAGTATATATTGAGGTCATGCATTCTTCACTCTCTCATAATGGCGTTTCTTCTTTAGTGTATTTTACAGTTTTGTATTTGATAATATTATCAAACAACTTTTAAGAAGATAACGGTATATCATATATACCTGATAAATCTTAGGAAGGAAATTGGTGATGTTCTAAAATGGCAGGCAATCGCATCTGGCCTCCACTGGTCATGGGCGGGTGGCGCGGGGCACGAGTACAAGTCCAGTATAGAGTAGTCTTTGGCCAGAATCTATCAAAGCTTTTGATATTTCCAAGGCAACATCCAAAGTTTCACCGAAACCCCTAAAGGATGATGACCAAGATTCAGTTAGGAAAGTTAGAAGAATCTCCAGTAAATCGCCCTTTTACGGAAACCATACTGACGATCAGATAGAAGATTGTGAGCAGATAGATGTGTAAGAATCTTCTTATTAAATATAGATTCAAAAACTGTTAGAAAAGAGGAAGTCAAAGCTATGGGACGGTAGTTTGAAGGATTAAAACGTCACCCTTCTTGAGGAACTGTTGGGTGTGAGCAAACTCCGCAGACGGAAAGGTGGGAAAGTGATCGACAAAGACGGAAACTTTGCCATGTAGGGTCCCAAGCACAGAGCCCAGTTTTTGAGCAATAGAAGGGACTCCGTCAGGTGATGTATGCCTATCCGAGGATCTAGGCCAAAAAGGGCAAAGAAAACATCATTACAAGGAGCTTAATAACAGGCATAATATAGACAAATGGTGGAGGGAAGGAGGAACAAGCCCTTCACACAGAGTGGAATTTTTTCAGCAAAGGTTTTGACGAAGAGTTTCAGCTTTAGAAATAGATGAGACGCTGTGAGGCCATCTGGGTGAAGCAATAATAGGAACGATCAGATAAAAAATTGTTAGAGATATTTTTAGCTAGATGCCAAAGTTTGCGAGAGGAATTTTGATTGTCAGAAGATTTTGACAATTTCTATGCATGAGGAGTTTTTGGTAAGTTGAAGTATGACTTTGGGCATGATTACGGGCAGAAATATAAATGCATGAGTTTTCAGGAGATGGACCGTTACGGTACCGTCTGTGGCCGCCTCTCTATCTTGGACAGCATGAGAAAAAGCAAATTAACAAATATTGACGGCTTTAGGATTAGAGAAGTGTGTGGAATGTACCCCTCCATGCCATAGACTATGACCTCAGTATGTGTTCTGCACAAAGAAATGGGTCTCTGACGATGGAAGCAGTAATCATTCCATGGAAAAAAACAGAGTAGTACTGCCTTAGGTATTCCCACTTAGCTGAGTTGTAAATGCCAGAAGCCCCTCCGCTTAGATGGGTCCCCGAGGCGGCACCGGACGATGGACATGTTACAGAAATAGATTGTGATCGGAGACCCAAATGAGAGACTAGTTTCACAGAGTAACAGAAGGGTTAGTAGTTAGGAAAAGATCAAGAATTTGGGTCTTGTTTCCAAGGGGTCATGAATATGGGTAGGGTTGCTGCACCACTGCTACTAGGTCCTTGGAGGATAGGAGATAATGCCGTAGGCTTGTTCCCAGGTCATCAGTGAAAGAGAATGATAGCCAAAGCTGGTGGTGAACAGAGAAATTCCCCCATGAATGGCATTTCTGCTACAGGAAATGAGATGAATTGCTTCACTTTTTGATGTTAAATCATCGAATAATTTTACATAGTCCGAGGAGTTAGGTGAGGGGCAAAACCCCTGGGACCCCAAATTTTTTCTAACATTTTAATTCTAAATTTCTCCATTTTCTACCATTCTCATACAACTCCTCTGACCTTCAATCATTTCCTCTTCTCTCATTACCACCTCCCTTCTTCTCTCTCACTCTCTCTTCTTCTCTCTCTCCTCTTTCCTCTCATCTCTCTCTCATCTCTCTCTCACTCTCTCTCTCTCTCTTTTCTCTCTCTCTCTCTCCTCCCCTGCAGCAGTGGGGCGCCGTCTGGAGGCCGTGGCAGGGGAGGAGGCGCTCCCACCCTGCCGAGTGGCCCGTGCAGAGGCGAGTGACAGGGTGTACGTGGTGTTGTGGTACAGGAATAACAACATTGAGCCCATTTACAGGTGTGTTGACAGGGAGCGGGGATTGCAGAACAGTGTCTTATCTTCTCATATTTCGATTTTGCTATATCTGTTTATATATATATATGGCCCTTTGTTTGTGTGTGTTTGTGTGTTAGTGTTTGTGTGTGTGTGTGTGTTTATGTGTGTGTGTGTGTTTGTGTGTGTGTGTGTGTGTGTGTGTGTGTGTGTGTGTGTGTGTGTGTGTGTGTGTGTGTGTGTGTGTGTGTGTGTGTGTGTGTTTGTGTGTGTATTCACTTAGTTGTATTCACATAGTTGTATTTTACAGGGCCTGAGCTACGCTCGTATGGCCCCGTCCTTTTTTATCATTCATCCCTACTGCTTAGTGTTGGGGGAAGCCACCATCCCGGAAGGCGGGTCACAAACCCCCGGCTAACATCCGGTACGCATTCACTGCTGGGTGGACAGGGGTTCGGGTTTTAAGAAGACCGCCCGTCTGTCTTCGCTCCGCCCTGGGATTGAACCCGGGACTTCTCAGTTGTGAACCAAGCGTGCTAACCTGTACTGTGTTTTTGCTGTGTATGTGTTGTGTGTGTGTGTGGGGGTGTTGTGTGTGTGGGTGTGTGTGTGTGTGTGGGGGTGTTGTGTGTGTGTGTGTGTGTGTGTGTTTTGTGTGTGTGTGTGTGTTTTTTGTGTGTGTGTTTTTTTTAAAATATATATATATATAAAAAAAAAAAAAATATATACATATTGTGTGTGTGTGTTGTGTGTGTGTGTGTGTGTGGTGGGGTGTGGTGTGTTGTGTGTTGTGTGGTGTGTGTGTGTGTGTGTGTGTGTGTGTGTGTGTGTTGTGTGTGTGGTGTGGTGTGTGTGTGTGTGTGTGTGTGTGTGTGGTGGTGTGGTGTGTGTGTGTGTGTGTGTGTGTGTGTGTGTGTGTATGTGTGTGTGTGTGTGTGTGTGTGTGTGTGTGTGTGTGTGTGTGTTTTACATCACAAATGACTGGCCAAGGGCACAACAAAAAGAGGTAACACAAAGCCCGCTTAGTTGCCAGTCCCTATAAGGAAGACAGAAAGATAATAAAAAAGACGAGGTGCCAATTTAGTTCGGGAGGTGTCTTGTCACTCTTCTCATGAAAAGATTTAAGTCATAGGAAGGTGGAAAAATAGAAACAGGAAGAGAGTTCCAGAGTTTACCATTAAAAGGAATAAAAGAGAATATAAACTGATTAACTCTTGCAATAGGAAGATGGACAGAATAGGGATGATAATGAGTATAAAGTCTTGTGCAGCGAGGCTGCGGTAAGGGGGGAGGCATACAGTTAGCAAGTTCAGAAGAGCAGTGAGCATGAAAATAACGGCAGAAGATAGAAAGATAAGCAGTGATTTAACTGATTGAAGACAGTCAGTCAGAGGTGGGGAATTGAAGAGACGAAAAGCTTTTGACTCAAATCTGTTTAGGAGAGGTGTATAAGTGGATCCTCCCCAAACATGTGAGACATACTCCATACATTGTAGGTGGCATGGGCCCTTGTAGAGAGCAAGCAACTGGGAGGGAAAACAAAAAGGACGTAAACGCCATATGACACCTAACTTCTTGGAAGCTGTTTTATCAAGAGATGAGATGTGAGATTTCCAGTTCAGATTTTTAGTAAAGGATTGTCCAAGAATATTCATTGTAGAAGGAGATAGTTGAGTGTAATTGAAGAAGAGGGGATAGTTATCTGGTAGGTTTTGTCGAGTAGATATGTGGATAAAATGGGTTTTTGAGGCATTGAACAAAATAAGGTTTGCTTTGCCACAATCAGAAATTATAGAAAGATCAGAGGTTAGGCGCTCGGTGGCATCTCTCCTTGAATCACTTAGTTCCTGTTGAGTTGGATGTCTAATAAACGACATTGAAAAATGCTGGGTAGAATCATCAGCGTAGGAGTGGATAGGGCTTTGAGTTAGACTTAGAAAATCATTAATGAATAATAGAAAGAGAGTGGGTGATAGGACAAAACCCTGGGAACACCACTATATGATAGATTTAAGAGAACAAAAATGTCCGTCTATAGTAGCTGCAATAGAACGGTTTGAAAGAAAAATTAACCCCATCAAGCCCAGATTTTTCCTTTTCTTTTTAAATTGTCTGTTGTTAGCCTTAAACTTACGAAAAGTAACTGAATATACCAAATTAGTTAGTCGACTAGGTTACTAAACAGGTCATAGCTATAAAATATTGCTTATATTCACTAAAAATCGTCAAATGTTACTCAAATTACAATGAAAATTTCGTTCTGGGCTTCAAGGGGTTAAGATGAAGGTACAGAGAGAAGGATAGAAACCGAATGAGGGTAGTTTGAAAATTGAAGATTTGTGCCAAACTCTCTCAAAAGCTTTTGATATGTCAAGGGCAACAGCAAAAGTTTCACCGAAAACCCTAAGGAGGATGACCAAGATTCAGTTAGGAAAGGTAGAAGATCGCCAGTAGATCGCCCTTTACGGAAACCGTACTGACGATCAGGTAGAAGATTGTGAGCAGATGGATGTTTAAGAATTTTCTTATTAAGTATAGATTCAAAAACTTTAGAAAGGCAGAAGGTCAAAGCTATTTGACGGTAGTTTGAAGGATTATAGCAGTCACCCTTCTTAGGATCAGGTTGGATGTGAGTAAACTTCCAGCAAGAAGGAATGGTGGAAGTAGATAGACAAAGACGGTAAAGTTTGACCAAGCAGGGTGCACGCACAGAAGCTCAGTTTTTGAGAACATTAGGAGGGACTCCGTCAGGACCGTAAGCCTTTCGAGGATCTAGGCCAGAAAGGGCAAAGAAAACATCATTACAAAGGATCTAAATAACAGGCATAATATAGTCAGAGGGTGGAGGAGAAGGAGGAACAAACGCTCCATCAACCAGAGTGGAATTTTCAGCAAAGGTTTGAGCGAAGAGTTCAGCTTTAGAAATATATGAGACAGCTGTGGAGCCATCTGGGTGAAGCATAGGAGGGAAAGATGAAGAAGAAAAATTGTTATATATGTTATTAGCTAGATGCCATAATTCACAAGAGGAATTGGATTCTGAAAGATTTTGACTTTTTCTATGAATGAAAGAGTTTTTGGAAAGTTGAAGTAAAGATTTGGCATGATTACGGGCAGTAATATAATAGGCATGAGCTTCAGGAGATGGATGCTTACGGTACCGTCTGTGAGCAGCCTCTCTATCTCGGACAGCATGAGAACAATTAGAGTTAAACCAAAATTGACAGGCTGCAGGATTAGAGAAGGTGTGTGGAATGTACGCCTCCATGCCAGAGACTATAACCTCGGTAATGCGCTCTGCACAAAGTGATGGATCTCTTGACATGGAAGCAGTAATCATTCCATGGAAAATCAGAGTAGTACTGCCTTAGTTCTTCCCACTTAGCTGAGCTGAAATGCCAGAAGCATCTCTGCTTAGGTGGGTCCCGAGGCGGTACCGGAGCGATAGATCAGGTTACATAAATTATATTGTGATCTGAGGAACCCAACGGAGATAATAGTTTCACAGAGTAAACAGAAGGGTTTGTAGTTAAGAAAATATCAATATTGTTGAGCGTGTCTCCAAGGCGGTCAGGCATACGGGTAGGGTGCTGTACCATCTGCTCTAGGTCTTGGAGGATAGAAAAGCTGCAGGCTTGTTCATCAGGCTGGTCAGTGAAAGAAGATGATAGCCAATGCCGGTGGTGAGCATTGAGATTCCCAAGAATTGAAATTTCTGCTAAAGGAAAATGAGATGAGATGTGCTCCACTTTTGATGTTAAATAGTCGAAAAATTTTTACATAGTCCGAGGAGTTAGATAAGAGATAATACAGCACAGATACATTTTGTATGAGAGTGACATTGAAGTCGAAGCCAGATGGTAGAAAATTCGGAAAACTCAAGACCGTGGGCACGAGAACAAGTGATGTCGTTGCGCACATATACGCAACAGCCAGCTTTGGATTGAAAATGAGAATAGAGACAGTAGGAGGAGACAGAAGAGGGACTGTTGTCAGTGCTCACAGACAACTGGGTTTCGGTGAGGAAAAGAAGATGAGGTTTAGAGGAGGAAGATGATGTTCCATAGATTGGAAGTTAGATCTAAGACCGCGAATGTTGCAGAAATTTAAAGAAAGAAGGTTAGAGGAAGTATCAAGACACCTCGAGTCGTCATCTTGAAGACGTTCCGACCTGGGAATATTTCTGGTCCCCTCCCCAGTTAGGGACTCCGAAGCAGGGCGATTAACAGCAATATTGAAAATTTTGAGTGAAGATAGTGTAGGGATATACGTAAGTGCATGTAGTGTAGTGTGAGTAGTAAGACAAATTTTCTTTAGAGAGCAGGCTGCAGCTACTCTCTTGTGTATCTGAGACACTAAGGGATATGGAAAGAGAGGGCACGGGAGATTTCAATGATAAGTCTGCAGCACCCCGTCCATCCCCGTAAGTACCTCCCCGGGAGTATTTCACCCTGGCGGCAGGTGTCTGACTGCCTAATCCCTACTATTTGTGTGTGTGTGTGTGTGTGTGTGTGTGTGTGTGTGTGTGTGTGTGTGTGTGTATGTGTGTGTGTGTGTGTGTGTATAAAGCAGTGTCTTATCTTTTCATATCTCGATTTTGCTATATCTATGTGTGTGTGTGTATGTGTGTTGATATATGTGTGTGTGTGTGTGTGTGTGTGTGTGTGTGTGTGTGTGTGTGTGTGTGTGTGTGTGTGTGTGTGTGTGTGTGTGTGTGTGTGTGTGTGTGTGTGTGTGTGTGTGTGTGTGTGTGTGTGTGTGTGTGTGTGTGTGTGTGTGTGTGTGTGTGTGTATGTGTGCGTGTGTGTTTTCTCAAGTTACCAAATTCAGTCTCTTCACTAATATCACTCTTTTTTCTCATCCTTATTTGTATGTATGCATGTATGTATGTGTATAACTATAGTATGTATGTATTGTACATGTATGTATTACTGAATGTATTTTTCTCAAACTCAAATACATTTAAGGTTGATTTCCATTTCATATTATTTTTTGCCTGTTTACTCTGCCTCTACCTCTCTTTATCTCTCTCTCTTTATCTCCTCTTTATGAACCTTTCTATATCTGCCCCATTTTTTAAAATGGCCCCCAAATGTACACCACTGTTCATTTAACCCCTCCTCCCTCCCCCTCTAGTGGGGGAGGGAGGAGGGGTTAAATATACCTGAGGGGACTGGCAAGGGGACTCTAGGAGACCTGGAGGGGATTAACTGGGGGAGTAGAATAAAGAAATGCTCCAAGGTCAGCGCGGATACATCTAGTAGTGAGGTCGGGGCGGAGGAGGATTATACATTATTTGTAAGGAATTTAATTGCAGAACAGAAAAATAATACATTCCTTATAGGGAGATAAGATCAATGGAAGAGTAACCCGAAATGGATAACCACTAGTTTAAAACACAACATTGGAGTAAAAAGAAACATGTACTTAAGGTTTATGGCTGGAGAGGTGAGCAAAGAACAATATAACGTGATGGCGAGGACAGTGAAGAGATTAACAAGATTAGCTAAGAACAATTATGAGATTAATTTCACAGGACAGGCAAAATGCGACCCTAAGGGGTTCTATCAGGTATATAAAACCAAGACAAGGGAATAAGTGGGGCCGTTAAGATTAGAGCAGGGTGAGGTCTTATATACAGATGAGGATATGTGTACAAATTTTAATGATTATTTCTTAAGTGTTTTTACTCGGGAAGATAAACAGGCAATACCTGAAAGTGAACAGATGTTTAATGGAAGCGATGAGGAGAAACACGAAGATATTGTGATAACTAGGGAAATGGTGGAGGAGGGTATAGATAAAATGAAGAATTTGAAGTCGCCAGGATCAGATGAGGTGTATCCCTGAGTATTTAAAGACTGCTAAGAGGTTTTTAGTGAGTTATTAGTACACATTTTTAGGAAATCGGTTAAGATAGGCGATGTGCCGTTATTGTGGAGGAAAGGAAATGTAGTCCCCATATTTAAGAAGGGGGTCAGAGGACTAAAGTCATATTATCGACCCGTTAGTCTAACGTCAGTGGTAGGTAAATTATTGGAATCTATTATTGCAAACATTAGAGAGCACTTAGAAAAACATAGTTTGATCAATGATTCACAACATGGATTCACCAAGGGTAAGTCATGTCTCCCCAATTTATTGAGTTATTATAGGAAAGTTTGTGAGACGGCAGCTAATAATAAGGATCATGATATAATATACCTGGACTTTAGTAACGCATTCGACAAAGTACCAGACGAGCGACTCTTAAATAAGGTTAAGGTTCATGGAATAGATGTGAAGGTTCTTCGTTGGATCAGAGCTTGGCTAAGTGATAGGCAACAAACGGTTACAATTAATGGTTCTAAATCTGCATGGGAACAGATGACAAGTGGAGTTCCACAAGGGTCTGTTTTGGGTCCATTACTATTTTTTTATTTACATCAACGACTTGGTTAGTGGAATTAGCAGTGATATCAGCAAGTTTGCTGATGATACTAAGGTAGGTAGGATAATTGGATCACAGTCTGATGTAAACATATTGCAGGGAGACTTAGAAAAACGTAATGAGTAGGTAGTCAGATGACAGATGGAATTTAATATTGATAAGTGCAGCGTTATGAATGTTGGTAGAAAAAACCATGGAAATAGATACACCATACGCATTGTATTGCTGAAAAGATCAGAAGGTGAAAAAGATCTTGGAGTAAGGGTGAGCCCAAACCTCCGACCTAGGAAACAATGTATTGAAGCTAGAAATAGAGCTAATAGAGTGTTAGGATTCATTACCAGAAGTGTTAAAAGTAGAAGTGTGGAAGTTATTTTAAAGCCTTATTGGCTATCAGCTACCTAACTAGCAGTCTTTTGTCTCCATATTACAGTAGGCTTAGAT
>JACEEZ010011015.1:5000-42500 GCA_016584305.1 Chionoecetes opilio
AATATACATAAACGAGTCAATGAACTTCAGTACTCAAACAAATAAAAGCCTGACGTAAATATGACCGCTAGTGGAATGTGTGGGCAGGTTTATAAAGGTCGATAATCCGGGTAAGAATGGACCGGTTTTGTGTGTGGGTGAACTTCTAAGGAGTCGAATCTTGAAGCTCACGGCGCAAGCAGGATTTTGTGAAAGCAGCGGCACAGTGACGGCCTCGGCGGTTGAATCATCTCTTCCGGCGATTCGTGCAGTAACAATCTGAACGTCTGCTTGTGTACTGTGGCATGCCTCTCGCTCCCTTCCCTCGCTCACTCGATTGCTCCTTGTCGCTGTCGAGGAGATTTTAACAATGGAAAATGATACAAACTATGATGCCAGTTCGGACGTTGCAAATGAAAACGAAAAAGGCGCTGAGGATGTTAAGGCGAGTGAAGAAAAGAAGGAAAATGTGAGAAATACAATGGATACAGAACAGCTAAAAGGGGCGACAGATGGAGAGGAGGAAGATAGAGTGAAGGAAGAGATCAAAGTTACTGGTGGAAGTGAAGTGGAGGAGAGAAACGAAGAGAAAAGCAAAGCAGTGCCACCTATACCAAATGAAGAGTTATTAACGAAGAGCATTCCATCTGAGTCAACAACACATCCCAACCCACCGCCAAGACAAAGGAAGAAAAACAGACCCAACAACGAAACAGGAGGAGGGGGGGAAGACAAAGAAAAAACACAAAGGAAAAGCACAGGGGACGGAAGAAAAAAAGGGGATTTAAAAAAACAAGAAGACAAAGGTGAAAAACCGGGTTAAAACCCAGAAAAAAGGAGAAAAAAGAAAAGGGAAATAAAAACACTGCTTTACAGAAACGAGATGGAGGGAAAAAACAAAAAGGGCAAGAAAGGGGAAAAATTAGAAAAGAGGGACGTAAAAACGGGGAACAGTTTAAAAAACAGAGAAAAACAGAAAAAAACCCAACGGGTGAAGTTTAAAGGGAAAAAACCAAAAACAGTGGAAAAAACAATATAAATGGGGCCGGGACTTGGGAGAAGGAAAAAGGAAGGGACAAAAAAGGGGAAAAAGGGGAAACAGAAATCAAAAGCGGGAGCCCAAACATTTAAAAAACCCAGGGGAGTGAAGAAAAGGGCCCAAACCCAAAACTGTGGGACAAAAACAAGAAGGAGAAAGACTTAAGAAAGGAGGATACCCAGGATAACCATATTTCCTTTTATTTTGAAAAAAGGAAAACGGGGCCCTTGTAAAAATTTTTTGGTGGGGGGGATAATCGTTGGGAAATCATGGGCCCGGGTATCTTTTTTCCCCCCGAGCCGTTTTTGAAAGAAAAACTGGCTCTGTTGGAATGCCCAAAAAAAAAATAGTGTGGGCCCTTTCCCCGGGGCTTTATGTTGGGCTCGTCGGCGCCCTTTTGTTATGCGGAGGGGGGGTAAAGCCCCCTTTTTAAAAAGTGTTTTCTTTTTTACTTTCCTCCCAAAACGGGGAAGGAAAAACCAAAGGTTTCACCGTAGGTGGTGAAAAAAAAGCTTTTTTACCTCCGCCAACGAAGTTGGCGGGGGGGTTTATGTTTTCCCCCCGATTGTCTGTTGTCTTTTTTGTCTGTCGTCGTTGTCTGGGGTCTGTCTGTCTTTTTGTTAGTGTACGGGAAATTTCTCGAAAAAGTTACAAAAATTAGTTTGGGGGGAAAAAAATGGGTAAAACCAAAAGGTTTATTTGGTAAAAAAGGGAAGGACTTTTTTTAATTTGGAAAAATTTTCTATTGAAAAAAGTTTTTGCCTTTGGCAAAAAAAACCAATTGATAAAAATATTGGGCCCGGGGAGGTATGCGCTCATATTTGGGCAAAATAATATATATAATATATATATATAATATTATTTTATTATATATAAATATATATATTTATATATATTTTAAATATATAATAATTATATATTTTTTTTAATAATTTTATATATTTTATATATTTTATATATATCTTTTTATATATAAAAATTATATTATATTTTAAAATTATATATATATTTTTTTTTTTTTTTTTTTTTTTTTTAAAATTTTTTTATATTCGGGCGGAGGTTTATGCGCTTTTCCCTGAGTGCCCCCCCCCCTGGGTTTCCCATGTGATTAGATTTTATTTTTCAGGTGTTAGGTTATTTTTCTCTCTCTCCTCCTCTTTTCCTCTCTCTCTTTTCTCCCTCTCTCTCTCTCCTCTCCCCTTCTCCCCTTCTCCCCTCTCTCCCCTCCTCCTCTCCTCTCTTTTCTCTCTCTCTCTCTCTTTTCCCTTTTTTCTTCTTTTTTTCCCTTGAATCAAGTTTTGGACTTTTTATAATTGTTTATCAGTATGAAAGGAGAAAAATGTATTTGCCCTTAAACAAAAACTAAAACACATCACTTTTTATTTTTTTATTTTTTTTTTATATACGTTTTTACCCTAAAAAGGCCTGTAGGCATTTTGGGGTCTTGAGTGGGTCGATTCCCGCCTTTTGGGTTTTGGGCGCAGGCTGGATTTTTATAGGGAACCCCTTGGGGTGCTCAGGTAAAAAGATTCCATTTTTGGGGGGATGTTTAAAATTAAAGTTAAGGGCTTTGAAAGGCCCCTTAAGCCCCCGCCCCACATCGCAAATGGGGGACAGGTTGTTTTGGCCCAGACATGGATTTTATTCTTCAAATAAAAACCACTAAATAATCGCCGCCACAGGTACGATGATCCCGAAAACTGGCCCGGGCAAATTTCGACCTGTATGGGGGGCTTTGGGGCCTTTTCCGGCCTTATTTACCGGGGACAAAAGAGGACAATGGGGCACCCCGGGCGGCAGGGAAAAGTAGGGTTTCCCCACCTTCCCCTAACAAATGCCCCCGCAACCCTTTCTTCCCCGAGGGCCCAAAACCACCGCCAAAAATTCTGCCTTGCCCCTCTTTTGGTTTAGCACTAAAGGGTGTTCCCCTGTTTTTCGGTTGAGTATAAATTTTAAAGTAAAAAACACCAATTAAAAAACCAAATTAAGTGAAAAAAATACAGAAAATTTGGTGTTTTTTTAATGGAAGAAATGGGGGAATGGTTTAGAAATTTGGGAAGCGTTGTTTGGGTGAGTAACTTTTGGTCGGGGCCAAATAGTTTGTCTGGTATAAAGGTTTAAATGTAGTAGAGTTTTAACATTCCCATTTTAGAATCGCCCAAGGTGAAAAAAAAAAAATACAGAAAAAGGGAAAAATATTAACGGGAAAAGAGATTTCCCAGATTTACCTGTGAAAAGGATGAAAGATTTAAAAGTTTATGTTTTAACTTTTGCTTTAAATAAAGGATAGACAGAATAGGATAGTAGAAAGTTTTGGGGAAAGCAAAGGCCTGGGGGGGGGGGAGGGGGGGAGGCTTTTTTTTTTTTGGGCAGTTAGTAATTTCAGAAAAAGGGGTGAGCATGAAAATAATGGTAAAAGAAAAGCAAAAGAAGAAAAACCTTTTGGCGGCGGTGTTTAAAAAATTAAAGGGGACAGTAAGTCAGAGGAGAGGGGGGTTGTGGGGCCCGAAAAGTTTTTTGATTTTAACCCTGTTTAGGAGAGCTGAGGGAAGGGGGATCCTCCCCCAAACATGTGCAAAACCCAAACCAACCCAAAAAAACATGGGGGGGATAAGGGCCCCTGTAGAGGCAAGCAACTGGGAGGGGGGAAAAAAAAAGGGACGCGGGGACCCCACAGGACACCTAACTTCTTAAAAGCTTTTTTTAGCAAGGGATGAGATGGGAGATTTCCGTTCAGATTTTCAGTAAAAAAAACGGGCCCTAGAAATGTTCTTTTGGGGGGAAAGAAAGGGGGGATAGGGGGTGTCTTTAAAAGGAAGAGGGGATAGTTATTAAATGGGGTTTTTTGTCGAGTAGATAGGTAAAAAAAAATTGGGGTTTTGGAGGTTTGAACAAAAAAAAGGTTTGTTTTTCCCCCAATCAGAAATTACAGAAAGATCGGGAAGTTGGGGCTTTCGGTAGTTTCACCCCGAGAATCATTTTTGTTTTTTTTGTTGGAGGTTGGGGGACGTCAAAAAAAACGCCTTTAAAAAAATCCCTGGGTTTGGGAAAACCCATCGGGTTTGAGTGGAAAAGGGTTTTGGGGGTTTAAGGCCCCTAAAAGGGTTTCTTTAAATGAATTTTTTAAAAGAAAAAGGGGTGAAGGCCCCAAAACCCCCTGAGGAACCCCCATATTAAAGGGATTGGAAAAGAAAAAAAATGCCCGGGTCTACAGTAGTTTGCCTAAAAAAGGTTTTGGAAAGGAAACAAAAATTTAAGAGGGAAGGTACAGAGAGAAGGTTTAGAAAACCGAATGAGGGGAAGTAGTGTGGAAATTAAAGATTTTTTGCCGGGGGACTTTATTAAAATTTTTTTGATATGCCCAAGGGCAACGCAAAAGTTTACCAAAAACCTCTAAAGGAGGAGGCCCAAGATTCAGCAAAGGGAAAAATAAAAGGGAAGCCAGTAGATCGCTCTTTAGGGAAAAACCGGGACTGACGAAACAGACAGAAGATTAGAGCAGATAGATGTTTAAAGGGAATTTTCTTTTTAAAAGTATAGATTCAAAAGCCTTTGGAAAAGGAAAGGAAAAGTAAAAGCTATAAGACAGTATTTTAAAGGAAATTAAAAACGGTCCCCCTTTCCCTTAGGAAAAAGGTTGGATGTGATCAAATTTCCAGAAAAGAAGGAAAGGTGGCAGTAGATAGACAAGGAGGGAAAAAAGTTTGCCCGGGCAGGGTGAAACCCACAGAACCCACATTTTTTTGAGAAAAAAGGGGGGAAAATCGTCAGGACCGTAAGCCTTCCAAAGGGATCTAGGCCAGAAAAGGGGCAAAAAAAAAATTTTCATTCCGAAGGATGAAAATAAACGGGCCCATAATAAAATTGCAAGGGTGGGGGGAAAGGAAAGGAAAAAAACCCCCTTTTTTAAAACCCGAGGGGGAAATTTTCCCCAGAAAAGGTTTAAACAAAGAGTTTAGTTTTTAAGAAAAAGATGAGACAGTTTTTTGGTTTAAATTTGTATTAAAATATGAAAGGAAGTTGAAGGTAAATTTAATCATGCAAAAAAAATATCAGTTTAAAAAAAAGGTTTTTGCGTGAAGGTTTTCAGGCCCAAAAATTCAGGGGGCCCCCGAAAAAAAAGATAAGGGGGAGGGAACCTGACTTTGCAGGCAAAAAAAAAATTTACTACAAAACAAAACGTAAGGACTACTTAGTCTTTTTTTGACAAATATTTTAGAAAAACCCATGAGTGACCACAAACGCAGTTTTGGGATGAAGTTAAAAAAGCCAAGGTTGTCCCCTTTTGAAAACCCACTTTTAAAAATCTGGTCACGGGGGCTTGGTCAAAAACCTATCAACATTAAAATTTCTTTAATTTTTTTAAATTCTTAACGCCCCGTTTAAAACCTTTTAAGGGGGAAAACCCAAAAAAAAAACCATTCTTTGAAACAAATTTTCAGGGAGGGGGGAGGGGGGGGGAAAAAATGGGAAAAGAAATTTAAAAAAAGATATTTCAAAAAAAAATGGGACCCTTAAAAAAATTTCCAAAAGGAAAATTGGGTTTGTTTTGGGAAAAATTGGGGAAATTCCCAGTGGATTTTTGCAACATACTTTAAAAATTTAATTATATCAAAAATATCATTTAAAATCCCCTAGGGTGTATCTCTTTTGGTTCCCCGGGTTATCCTCACCTAGGGTAAACTAAAAAAAGTCGTTTTGGGAAAAACCGGGGGTGCGGGGCCCCTTTGTTGGCATTGACGAAGGTGTTTCCCCTAAATTGGTGATCATAGGGGGGGGAAAATTTTTCCCACCTGTTTCGAGGGCCACCACACAGAATTACGAGGTTTCCCATGGGGGCACCACCCCCAAACCCCTGCCTTGGGGGCCCTGTTTTTTTCCCACACTTTTTTGGTTTAAAAAAGGAGGGTTTAAGAAAAATTGAAGGAGAGGGGGTTTAATTTGAAGGTTTTAGGGTTGGGTTGGGTTTTGGGGAAAGGGGGGGTTTGGTAAAAAAAAAAAATTGTTGAGGGGAAAAGCTAGATTAGAAAAACTTTTGGTGATTAAAAATGTGTATAGATGTTGCGGTTTAAAAAAAGTTTTAAATTATACGTGGGTTTTTTTTTTTTTAAAGGTTGCGGGGGGGGTGTTGGGTGTGTGTGTGTGTGTTGCAAGGGGGGGGGAGTTATCCCCGAAATTTATCGCGATAATGATATCGGGTTATCAATTTTCCGATAAAAAAAATTCCCGCGTTTCGATTATCGGTATCGCCCGATTTCTTTTGGTTCCCAAAATAGCGATAATCGTCATTATTTTTTGGTTTTCCCGTTTTGCACAGGGGCGAGCCGGCGCGGCCTTTGGGGGCAGAAAATAGGTTTGGGGCCGGGGCTGGGAAACCGGGAAAAAAACGGTCTTTAAAAAACCCCCCCTAAAACCCCTTTTACGTTTTCAAAAACGTTCGCTCAGCTTCAGTTTTCTCACCAGGTGTCGGAAAGGGGGAGGTGTTGCTCCTTTCGCGCTCCCGGTTTTTCGCGTTCTTTTATGATTTTTTTTTCCCCATGTTTCCCGTGCTTCTTTTCCCTTCTAATTTTTTTGTTTCACGTGTTTTATGAAGTAAGTTTTCTATTCGGGGCTATTCTTTAATACAGTTTATTTTCCGAGATGCCCGAACAGCAGCAGCAGCGAGGAAATGGAGGGGGGAGGGGCTAAAACTCCAGGGATCTGTGGGTGAGGAGGATGACAATTGGGGGGCCCTCACAGGTCAACCCAAGTTAAGGGGTGCTCCCCAAATTTTGAAGGTGTGGGGGTGCAGGCCCCAAAGGGAAGACAGTTTTGGGGGACCCAGCCTTCAAAAAGTTTAGAATGTTCTCATTGGGCCTCTTCTTTTAGGTACAAAAAAAAGGGGATTTCCGGCCAGCGCCGCGGTTTGGGGCGGTTTTTCTCCCCCTTTGTAGGGCATCAACAGGGCCAAGAGGAGCCCCCTTCTGATGAAAACTCAACAAAGGTATGTTTATGAAAAGGGGGAAAAAGCTGCAGAACCTGGGGCCCAGACCGGGCTGTGCTTAAAAAAAATGGAAATAGTTTAAAAAACCCCCCAATGTAGGGTTTTTTGACTTAAAAAAAAATTTCTTTTTATTAGTAAGGGAAGGAAAAAACATTTTTAATTTTGAAATATTTTGGTTCAAAAGGTAAAAGAAAGGTTTTTCTAACCCGTTTAGATTTGCCCTTTAAGAGTTTTTTTTTTAAAAATAAAATATAAAATTTTCCCCATAGAAACGAAAATTTTGGAAATTTTTCGATTTTTTTCTGTTATGCCGTTTTCGGGCGATAAAATTTTTTCGTTTAGTTATCGATTATGGGGTTTTCGGCCCATAAGGTTTTTTCGGTTAACGTTTAAACGGTTATCGTGATTTAATTTTTTTTCGTTATCACGCCCCCCTAGTGTTTTTGTGGGTGTGTGTGTTTGTGGTGTGTGTTTTGTGGGGTGTGTGTGTGTGTGGTGTGGGGTGGGTGTGTGGGTGTGTGGGGGTGGTGTGGGGTTTTCATCTAAAACATTTTTTGAATTCCTTTTTTATTTTTATTGTTTATTTTTTTTTTTCAGGGACAAAACCCCAAAAGAAAATTATGGAAGAGCTTAAAAAATCCTTTTAAGGGAGGCTATAACACCCCACACACACACACACACACCCCAAAACCACACACACACCCACACACACACACACCCCAACAACAAACACCCCAAATAGGGGAAAACCCCACACACACACATAGACACACAAACCCCACAACACCACACCCCACACACCCCACACACACACCACACCCCCCAAAAACACACACCCCAAAACATAGGGCACACACACACACAATAAGGGCAACAAAACACACCCCAAAACACACACAACCCAAAAACCAAAAAACCAACACAACACCCACATAAAACACCACAACACACACATAGGGAAAAACCCCACACACACACACAAACCCCCCCCCAAAAAAACACACACACACACACACACAAAACACACACAAAAACCCAAAACAAAATAGGGGCACACAACCCCACACCCACACCCCACCCCCCAAAACACCCCACCACCAACAAAAACCCCAAAACCCCCCACACAACACCAAAACAAAACACACACACACACATAGACACACACCCCACACACACACACAACACAAACCACACACACCACACACACAAAAACACACATAGGGCACCACCACACAACAAACACACAACACACAACACACACACAACACACACAAAAACACACAAAAAAACACACACCCCCCAAAAACCCCACATAACACACACCACGTTTTATTTACCCGCTTTCTAAAAAAAAAAATTTTACCTAATTTTTTTCCCTTCCCCCTTCAGAAAAAATTTCCGGGGGCCAAGCCATCCGTGAACCCGTGTCATTTGTGATCTACATACTCACCCCCCGCGCCTATTTTTTCTGTGTTGCCCAAAGAAAAGGGGTGCTCGCCCCCCCGCTGTGGGTGTGGTGAGTAAAAAAAATAATAATAATTAATAATAATAAAAAAATAAAAAATAACCCGTAAAAAGGGGTAAAGTAAAAAGTAACCCAAAGAAAAAATAACTAAAAAGGGGTAAAAATAAAGAAAGGTGATTAAAGGGAAAAGGGTTTTGTTGCTGTTTTTTTATTCTTGTTTTTGTTTTTTATGTGTGTTTTGTGTTTTGTGTGTGTGTGTGTGGTTGGGGGCGGAAAGGGTTTTGTGGTGTGTGTGTGTGCGTGTGGGTTTGTGTGGTGTGTGGGCTGGGGAAAATAAGCCAAAGCCATAGTAAGACCCGTTTCCCCCGAGATGTTTAAAAGAGTCTGATAACAAATATTTTTATGCCCAAAACCCGAAAAAAAAAATTTTTAATTATAAAAATTTTTGGGTTTAAACAAAAAAAAAGGGAAACCCTTTTACGATAAAAAAATTTTTATATCGGCATGAGAAGAACATGTCCCGTAAAAAAATAAAATAATGATAACAATTAAAAAAAATGATAATGATAAAACCCCAAAAATAAAATAAAGGGGGTGGGCACTCAGTAAAAGGAATTTCCTCCGGGCCCCCAAAATTTCGTAATTGGGTTTTTTCATTATATATATATTATTTTTAATTTAATTTTAAAATATGACTCAGTACGAGGGCTACCTCCGGCCGAATATTTTTCCAAAATTTGGGTTTCCATGGAAACAATTGGGCAAAAAGGGTTTCAACCAAAATTTTAAATCCCGTCCCTTTCATACCAAATAGGCTTGGGGTTTTAAAAGTTTGATCCAAAAACTATTCGTAAATTTTTAAGAAATCCTGTACATAAAAAAACAGGGCAGGGGCAGGCAGACAGGGGCAGATCGGGGTGAAAACCTAAAACCCCTCCCGGGTTTGTTGGGGAGGTAAATTTAATTTTTTGGGAAAAAGGGGCACGCCCTGGAGAAGGGGTGGGGAGGAATGATTTAACATCAGTTTTTATTTAAATTTCCTTCATCCTTCTTTTCCTTCCTTCCCTCCATCCCCCTTTTCCCCCAGTACTTTCTTCTTCAGTAAAAATTTTCTTCCCCTTTTTCCCTTCCCTTTCCCAAAATCTCATTTCTCCATTTAATTAAAATAAATTTGGGCCAGGGCCATTTCATCATTTCCCGAAAATTTTAAGGGAGTCAAAAAAATAGCCCCTTTCCGAGTTATAACAAAATGTTGTCACTTTTTTTCGGGCCAGTCACCCGTTTTTTTAAAAAAATGCAATCAAATATGTAAAATTTCCCCCCGCTTCCAAAAAAGCTCCCGACAATAGCAGGGCGGGCCGGGACCAAAGGCTCGGTGGGAAAGGCAATGAGGTGGGCCCCCCAACCCCGGTAATACAAATTTCTGTTTAAAAAGATAAAAAAAACTTTTGTACTTGAAGAATTTTGGGGTTTTCTGATTTTTTTTTTTTATTTGCGGAAAATGGCATTCCCCTTTTTGGGTGTTTGCAAGAAAGCTGTGCCCTTTTTTTGGGGGGGTTATTTACCGGGGTTTTCCGGGCCTATACGGCCACGATAAATGTGGGGAAAAAAGTTTTTGTTTCGCCGGGGGGGAGGCAGGCTTTTTTGAAGGGTTGTCGCCCCCCAGTCAAAAAGGAAACAGCAAGTTTGCGCCCAAAGGTGGGAAAAACGGGGGGGGTTTTTTCCCGTGTTTTTTCAAAAAAATCATGTTTTTTTGGGGGGAAAAAAGGCGTGCAAAAGAAAAATTTTTTTTTGGAATTTTGGTTTTTGAATGGAAAATTTAACATAATTTTGTAAAGGAAAAAAGGGGGCCCGGACGATTACTTTAATGGTTTGTTTAGCCTTAGTACCCTTTCTTCCCCTCCCTTTAGTGTTCTCCCAAATTAAAAAATCCCAAAAATAATTTTCCCCTCCTCACCAATCCCTTTTCATCCAAAAAAACTGTCTTTTAAAACCCTTTTTCTTTTCCCCGACTGTTTCCCCTGGTACACTTAAAATCCCCATTTTCCTTAAAACCCCCATTATCCCAAAATTTCCTTTTCCTCCCCTGCTATGTAATATCCCCACCCTTTTTTTAAATTAAATTGTAAAACTTTTTTTTTTTCCCCCCCCGACCTTTGGCAACCTCACTCTTTGGGGGGCAAAGGTTGGACAATCCCCCTTTTTTGTTGCTTGTTTTTTATAAACGGGGGGGGCTCAAAAGGGGGTACCATCACCAGTTCCCGGCTCCTCTTCGTCAGGCCCCGCCCTGGACACTTGCCTCGCTTGGCCCCTCCTTCGCCCACATGAGAAAAAACACGCCCGTTCCCCCTCGCTTTAAATTTTTTGGGGAGTTCCTTTTTTTATGGTCGGTTTAAGAAAAAGTTTGTTGAGTATATATGGGTTTTGTCTTTAAATAACCCCCCACAAAATACTAATATGGTTTACTTGAAAAAAAAAGTAAGGAAGTGAAAAAAAATTTTACGAATGGAAAAATGTGTGGATTAATGAGAGATAAAATTTGGGAAAAAGTGAAAAAGTTGGAAGTTGGGAAGGGCAATAAAAAAAACAATCAATCAACATTGGGGGGCCTTTCGCCGGGGGGGGCGTCGCTGCCCACCCCTTTCGGGGGCCACTCCCGGGGGTCACCACGCGGGGAGTTCCCAGCAGGCTCCTTTTTCCCCCCCAAGCAGCTTCGACAAGAAAAAATCAACTTGCCCCAGCCAGGGGGGCCTTTTTGGCGCCCCCTTGGCCCCCCTCCCCGCCGGAATTTTTTCCCCCACAGATACAACCCGAAAGGGAAGGACCCGGGTTTTTTGGGGAGCCTGCAACATTGCCCCAAAGGGCCCAAGGTTTTGGGGCTGATGGACTATGCAGGTAAAAGGCCTCGATTTAGGTTTACGGGGGCAATTGCCCATTTGAAAGTAATTTATCCCCGGAAAACCCCCCTGATTCTGCGAAGACATTTTTACCAAAGGAAATTTATTTGTCTCTTTAAATCACAATTTAGTTTCCAGGGCTCAAAAACCATAGAGTAAGACAGGGATCAAAAAACGACTTGGAAAAAACGGATTTTGTCCCCTGCACAGGACCGGGCAGGGTTGGGCAGCCCATACATTTTGCGATTTAAAACGATAAAAAGAAAAGCGATAAATTTTTTTTCCCCTAAGTTTCCTTAAAAAGATTTTTTAAAAAGGGAAAAATTTTCCAAAAATTTCTTTAAAAACGAAAAAAGCGATATTAAAATTTCCCGCGATAAACCAAAAAAAAACTCTATTTTTGCTACTTAAGCCAAATTTTAAAAAACCCTTTTTTACACTTTAAAAAAAAAAAATTATATTATTTAAAAAAAGACTTTAAAAGGGCCCGAAATTAAAAATTTTTATTACTTTCTTAAAAAAAAACATTTAATGAAAACAAATTTTAAAAAAAAAATATCCCCAGAAAAAACATCACAAAACCCCAAAACAAACCCCTTTAAAAAAAAATTTCCCATCCTCCCCCCAAACCACCCCCCCCTTTGGGAACCCTTTAAAATTTTGCCTTTAAAGGAAGGTTTGGGGGTTTCCCTTCAGAAAAAACCCCGGGTTTCTTTAAAGTTGTCCTCAATGAGGCACCCCTCTTTGGCCCCCCAGGACGTCCCCCCCGCTGTTTCTGAAAAAAATCGCTCCCTGCTTTCTGGGGCTTTGGATCCCAGGGTTTTAAATTTATGAAGAGGGGTTTACCCACGGGGCCCCCTTAAATTTGCTGGGAAAATGCGAAATTCTTCATGTTTTCCTGCAAAAAAAAAATTAAAAATATTTAAATTTTTATTATCGCAATATTTCATTTTTTAGCGGGAATTATTTGCAACATTTTTTCGCAAAAATTCATTTTCTAGTATGTAAAGAAAAAAGCAATAAGTTTTAAGCACAATAGTCTTATACCTCCTTTCTCCTCTTCCAAGCCGCACAATTTAAACCCCAGAGCTGAGATCAGGGTGCAAACCCCAAGTTTGGGGGGCTATTCAAAGAAAAACTGAAAAAAACAGAAGCGGGGCCGCCAGGCCCTGGCCGGGATTTTGTTTGCTGGTAAAAATGGGGCCTTAATTTTCCCCCCTTAAAGGTTTTTTGTTTTCTATTTTATCGGGTGGAAATTTTTCGCGGGGAAAAATTTTAAAGCATAAATATAAACGATAAGTTTTTTTTGGTCTTGGGGATTTAAACCCATAAGCGGTTTAAAATTTTTGGGGTTTTTTTAAAACGATATTATCGGGTTTTATTGCCCTTAAACGCTTTTCTTTTTCGGGAAAAAAGCCCCCGCTGGGTAAAGGAAAAACGCCAAAATACTCCCACTGAGGGGAGGCCCCCTAAAAACCGGGGGGCTATGCCCCTCCCCCCGTAAGATTCTTTTACCGGGGGCCCTGCGCCTCGTTGGGATAGCACTGATGGTGAGTACTGTTTTTCTGTATATCAGAGGCTAATCTAGTCTGGTAGAAGTATCAAGGTTGTTAATGGTTGAGTCAGAAGTCGTAGGGACATTACCATTTAGAATCCGACAAGGTGAAAAAGAAAATACAGCAAATGGAAAAATATTAACAGGAAGAGAGTTCCAGAGTTTACCTGTGAAAAGGATGAAAGAGTAAAGATACTGATTAACTATTGCATTATGAAGATAGACAGAATAGGGATAGTAGAAAGTCTTGTGCAGCGAGGCCTCGGGGGGGAGGGGGGGAGGCATGCAGTTAGTAAGTTCAGAAGAGCAGTGAGCATGAAAATAATGGTAGAAGATAGCAAAAGAAGCAACATTGCGGCGGTGATTTAAAATTGAAGACAGTCAGTCAGAGGAGAGGAGTTGATGAGACGAAAAGCTTTTGACTTAACCCTGTTTAGGAGAGCTGTATGAGTGGATCCTCCTCAAACATATGTTACATACTCCATACATGGGAGGATAAGGCCCCTGTAGAGAGCAAGCAACTGGGAGGGAGCAAAAAAATGGACGCAGACGCCACAGGACACCTAACTTCTTAGAAGCTGTTTTAGCAAGAGATGAGATGGGAGATTTCCAGTTCAGATTTTCAGTAAAGAACAGTCCTAGAATGTTCATTGTGGAAGAAGGAGATAGTTGAGTGTCATTGAAGAAGAGGGGATAGTTATCTGATAGGTTTTGTCGAGTAGATAGGTGAAAAAATTGGGTTTTGAGGCATTGAACAAAACAAGGTTTGCTTTGCCCCAATCAGAAATTACAGAAAGATCAGAAGTTAGGCGTTCGGTAGCTTCACTCCGAGAATCATTTAGTTCTTGTTGAGTTGGACGTCTAATAAACGCCGTTGAAAAATGCTGGGTAGAATCATCAGCGTATGAGTGGATAGGGCCTTGGGTTAGACCTAGAAGATCATTAATGAATATTATAAAGAGAGTGGGTGATAGGACAGAACCCTGAGGAACACCACTATTGATAGACTTGGAGAAGAACAATGTCCGTCTACAGTAGCTGCAATAGAACGGTTTGAAAGGAAACTTAATTAAGATGAAGGTACAGAGAGAAGGATAGAAACCGAATGAGAGTACGTAGTGTGGAAATTAAAGATTTGTGCCAGACTCTATCAAAAGCTTTTGATATGTCAAGGGCAACAGCAAAAGTTTCACCGAAACCTCTAAAGGAGGATGACCAAGATTCAGCTAAGAAAACTAGAAGATAGCCAGTAGATCGCTCTTTACGGAAACCGTACTGACGAACAGACAGAAGATTATGAGCAGATAGATGCTTAAGAATCTTCTTATTAAGTATAGATTCAAAAGCTTTAGAAAGGCAGGAAGTCAAAGCTATAAGACAGTAGTTTGAAGGATTAGAACGGTCACCCTTCTTAGGAACAGGTTGGATGTGATCAAACTTCCAGCAAGAAGGAAAGGTGGCAGTAGATAGACAAGGACGGAAAAGTTTGACCAGGCAGGGTGCAAGCACAGAAGCACAGTTTTTTGAGAAAAATAGGAGGGACTCCGTCAGGACCGTAAGCCTTCCGAAGATCTAGGCCAGAAAGGGCAAAGAAAACATCATTCCGAAGGATCTAATGACAGGCATAATATAGTCAAGGGGGGAAAAGGGAGGAACAACCCCTTTATAAACCAGAGTGGAATTTCAGCAAAGGTTTGGCAAAGAGTTTAGTTTTAGAGAAAGATGAACTTTTTTTGTGTTGTATTTAAATAAAAGGGAAAGTTGAAGGAAATTTTAACAGGAAAAAAAATATCAGTTTAAAAAAGTTTTGCGTGAAGGTTTCAGGAAAAAATCAGGGCATGAACAAAGATAGCGGGAGGGAACCTGACTTTGCAGGCAAAAAAAACCTATTACAAACAACGAAAGACACGTGTCTTACGTACAAATAGTAGAACCATTAGTGCCCAAAAAAACGCAGATGAGAAGTAAAACCAAGGTTGTCCCCTTAAAAAAACACTATTAAATCGGTCAGAGGCTGGCGAAAATATCAACATTAAATTCGAAAGTTTTAAATTTTTCACGTCCCGTTTTTAACCTTTTAGAGAAAATCAAAACTAACCATTCATTGTACAAATATTCATGGAGGAGGAGGGGGGAAAAAATAGGAAAGAAATTTAAAAGATATTTCGAAAAAAAATAGACCGTCAAAAGTCCAAAGGAAATTTGGTTTTTTTTAGAATTGCGGGAATACAGGGCCTTTGCAACATACATTAAAGAAAATTATTCTAAAATATCGTTATCACCTACGGTATCTCTGTTGTTCCCTCATTTTATTCACCTACGTCAACTACAGAAAGTACGATGGGCCACCAGGGTGCAGGCCCTTGGGGCATTGCGAAGGTGTTTGCCCTCTTTGTGATCATAGTCGGGGGAAGTTTCACCGGGTTTCGGGCACCACACAAATTCGAGGACCCAGGGAAGGCACCCCACCAACCTGCCTTGCTGGCCACTGCTTTCTACCACATTTTCTATCTTACGAAGGATGGAAAGAAAAGTTAAAGGGGAGAGGTGTTAAGTGAAGGATTTAGGGTAGTTGGATTGGTGAAGGGGTGCGTAAAAAAAAAATGTATGGGGGGGATCTAGTTTAGTAATTTTTGGTGATTAGAATAGTTTTAAAGTTTGGTTTTTAAAGAGATTTAATATACGGGGGTTTTTTTGTTTATAGTTGCGTGTGTGTGTGTGTTGTTGTTGGTGTGTGTGCTAGGTGGGCTTTTATCGCGAAAATTTTATCCGTAAGATATCGGGTTATCAATTACCCGATAAAAAAATTCCCGCGTTATCGATTCAGGTATGCCGAACTTTTGGTTCCAAACTGCGAAAAAACGCATTCTATTTTTTGGTTCCAGTTTAGCACGGGGCGACCGCGCTGCCTTGGAGCAGAAAAGGTAGGTCCGAGTGGGAACCGAACAACGGTCTAAACCCAGCAACCGTCTTGCGTCTTCTAAAAAACTTCGCTCACTTCAGTCTCTCACCAGCTGTGGGGACGGGGGGTTTTTGCCCCTGGCCTCCGGTTTTACGCTTCTTTGATGTTTTTTTTTCCCTATGTCCCGTGCTTCTTCCGTTCTAATTTTTTGCACGGTTTTGAATGATGTATTTCGGTGCTATTTTTAAATCCGTTTATTATCGAGATGCCGCAACACAGCAGCAGGAGGACATGGAGACGGAGGACACTACTCCAGCATCTGTTGAGGGGGGATGACACGGGGGGCATCAAGGTCAACCAAGTTCAAGGTGCTCACATTGTGAAGGGTGGCTGCGGGCCCCAAATAAAAGACATTTGGCAGACCGCCTCAACAGTGAGAAGGTGCTCATTGACCTTTCTTGAGGTACAACACGGCGATGCCGCCCGCGCCGGGTGGAGCGCTTGTTTCCCTTAGCTAGACATCAACGGGGCCCAAGAGGAGCCCCCTGTCTGATAAAAAACTTAAAAAGCTCATTTATGAAGGGGGAAACTGCTGCAGAACCTGGCCTAAAACCGGGCTGTGCTAAAGACATTGTTAGTAGTTTAAACCCTCCAATGTAGTTATTTGACTTAAAAACGTATTTTCATTGTGAAGAGACAGGAAAAACATTAAATTTAGAAATATTAGTGTTCAAAAGGTAAATAAAAGGGTTTTTAACAGTTTACTGAAGCATTTAATTTTTTTTAAAAAATCAATAAAATTTATCGCTAGAATCAAAATTTTTTGGATTTATCGATTTATCTGTTATCGCCTTATGGGGCGAAAAATTTTATCGCATTTGTTTATCGGCTATCCCCGATAAGGTTACGTTATCGATTATCGGTTATCTGATAATTTTTCGTTTCACGCCCACCTATGTGTGTGTGTGTGTGTGTGTGTGTGTGGTGTGTGTGTGTGTGTGGTGTGTGTGTGTGGGGGTGTGTGTGTGTGTGTGTGTGGTGGGGTGTGTATCTATCATTTTATAAATTCCTTTCTTTTTTATTTTTTATTTTTTTTTTTTTTACAGGGAACCCTCAACAAATTTTAGGGAAGAGCTTAAGAACCATTTAGGTAGGCTATCACAAACCCACAACCACACACACACACACACCACCACACCACACACACCACCACACACACACACACACACATAGACACACCACACACACATAGACACACACACACACAACCCCACACACACACACACACACACCACACACCACACACCAACACTAGACACACACCAACACATAAACAAAACACCACACCACCACACACACACACACACACCCCACACACACACCACACACACCACAAGACACACACACCACCACATAGACACACAACACACACAACACCACACAACACACACCACACACACACATGACACAACCCACACATAAACACCACACACACACACCCCAACACACACACACGCACACACACACACACACCCCAACACACCACACACACACACACCACCATAGACACACACACACACACACCAACACACACACACACACACCCACACACACACACACACATAGACACACACCACACAACACACACAACACACAACACAACACCACACAACAAAAACACACACAAACACACACAACACACACACATACACACCACACACGTTGATTTACAGCTACAAAAAAAAAATTAACCTAATTTTTTACCCTTCACCTTCAGAAACTTTCCGCGGCCATACCATCCCGTGACCTGTGTCATCGGATCACATACTCACCAACGTCGCTTTTTTGCTGTTTGCCCAAAAGACCTGATGCTGCCTCCCCGTGTGGCTTGGTGATAAAATAATAATATAATAATAATAATAATAATAATAAAAACAGTAAAGAAGAAAAGTAAACAGTAACTAAAAAGTATAATAAAGAGAGTAAAGAACGTAAAGGTGAAAAGAAAGGTTGTGTTGCTTTTTTTTGATTCTTGTTTTGTTTGTATGTTGTGTGTGGTGGTGGTTTTGGGTTGTGGTGTGCGGTGGTGGTGTGGTGTGTGTGTGGTGTGGTTGTGTGCGGGTGGGCTGGGAAAGAACCCAAAGCCATAGTAAGACCCGTTATCCCACGAGAGTTTAAATGAGTCGATAACAAATTTTTCATGCAAAAAACCTAAAAAAAAATTTGTATTTTTATAAATTTGGTTAATACAGCAAAATGTAAACTTCACGAAATAACATTATTATCATCGCTGAGAAGAACTTTTCAGTAACAAAACTAATGATAACAATTAACAAATGATAATGATAAAAAATAAAACTAAAGGGGGGTTTTACCAGTAAAGGGGCTACCTCCCCCCCGAATATTCGTCAATTTGGGTTTCATAAATATATATTATAATTTATATATAATGACTCGTACGAGCGCATACCCCCGGGCCCAATATTTCTCAATTTGGGTTTCCCTGGCAACAAAATTTAATAGATTTCATCCAAAAATTAATAGTCTTTTTATACCAAAAAGGCTTGGTATTTTGAGTTTTATCCAAAATTTTTCGAAAATTTTTAAGAAATCCTGACACTAACAAAAAGACAGACAGCAGACAGACAGATCGGGGTGGAAAAAATAACCTCCAGCTTTGTTGGCGGAGGGAAAATTATTTTAAAATGACAGCATGGAGAAGAGTAGAATGATTTAACACAGTTTTTTTAATTTCCTCATCCTTTTCTCCCCTTCCCTCCCTCCCCCTTTTCCCCAGATACTTTTTTTCTTCTTCAGTAATATGTCTCCCTTTCTCCGTTCCCTTTCCCAAACTCTCTATTTTTCCCCTCCTTAATTAAAGAATCGTCCAGACCCTTTATCATTTCCCGATTTAAAAGCAGTAAAAATAAGCCTTACCCAGTATATCAACAAAGTTGTCATTTTTTGGTCCAGTCACCCTTTTTAAATAATGCAATCAATATAGTAAATTTCCCCCAGCTTCCAAAAAGCTCCCGACAACTAAGAACGACGCCCACGGCTGGGACGTCACCTGAGGTGGCCTCCCAACCCCCGGGAAAAAAATACTGCTAAAATGATAAATAAATATAGTACTTGAAGAAATTTTGGGGTTTTGATTTTTTTTTTTATTTGCGATATGGATCCTTTTTGGTGTACAGAAAGCGTGCCCTTTCTGAAAGGGGTTATCACGGTTTTCCCACCTATACGGCCACGATAAATGTGTGGAAAAGTGTGGCGCCGGGGGGAGAGGCAGGCTTGTGAAGAGATTTTCCCCTCACGTGACGGCATCAGCAAGTTTCGCGCCACGGCTGGAACTGGGCTTTTTTTTGTGCTTTTACAAAACATGTTTTTTGGGAAATAAGGCGGCAAATGAAAGATTTTTTTTTTGGGTTTGGTATTTTGAAGAATATTAACATAATTATGTAAAGGGAAAAAAAGGGTCTGGGGCGTTTCTTTAATGGTTTGTTTAGCCTTAGTCACTCCTTTCCCCCCTTCAGTGTTTCCCCACTTATAAATCCAAGATATCTCACTCCTCACACAATCCTTGCTCAAATCGTCTTTCAAAAACCCCCTTTTTTTCCCTGCACTGTTTTCCCCCGGTACACTTTGTCCCCATTCCTTACCCCCCACTTTTCAACATACCTTTTCCCCCCCTGCTATGTAAATCCCACTTTCTTTAATTTAATTGTAAAACTTTTTTCCCCAACCTGGCAACCTCCCCCTTTTGGGGGCATGGGTTGGACTCCCCCTTTTGTGTTGTTCCATCAGCGGGATCAACGGGAGTACCCCCACCAGTTCCCCGGCTCCTCTTCGTCAGCGCTCGCCGTGGGCATTGCCTCGCTTGCTTTTCCCCGCCACATCGAGAACAACACGCCCGTCACCTCGCTTATATTTTGGTGAGTTCCTTTGATGGCGTTGAAGAAATTTTGAGATATATGTTTTTGTCTTTTAAGTAACCCCTCCCCAAAAACTAATTGGTTGACTTGAAAAAAGTAAGGGAAATGAAAGAATCTACGAATGGAAACATGTGTGGTTAAAAGAGAATAAAAAGGGAAAAATGAGAAGTTTGGGAAATTAGGAAGAAGAAAAAAAACAATCAATCAATCATTGGGGGCTACGCCGGGGGGCGCGTGCCCGCCCCCTACGACGCCCCTCCCGGGTGCACCACGCGGTTCCCCGCAGGCTCCTTTCCCCTACCAAGCAGCTCTCGACAAGAAACCAAATTGCCCCCGCCCGGGGGCCTTGTGGGCGCCCCCTTTGGGCCCCCCTCCCGCCGGATTATCTCCCAATACAACCCCATGGGAAGGATCGGTTTTAGGGTAGGTGCAAATGCCATATAGCCGAAGTTGGCGCTGATGGGCATGCAGGTAATAGCTCGATTCAGTTTACGTGCATCGCTGATTTTACACGTAATATCCCAGCGATACCCCTGATTCTGCGAAGACACTTATTACCAAAGGCATTGATTGCTCTTTAAGTACAATTTTAGTGTCCAGTCTCACAAAAACCCTAGAGTAAGACAGGGATCACAAGCGACTTGAAGAAAAACCCGGGTCTTTGTCCTCCCGCACAGGGGACCGACAGTGGTGGGAGCGATACATTTTGCGATAAACAAACGATTAAAAGCGTAAATTTTTCCGCTAAGTCCCATAACGATAAAGCGATAAATTCCAAATACTTTTAAAACGAAAAAGCGATAAATCCTGCGATAAACCAAAAATCTTATTTTTTTTCTACTTTTGCATTTAAAAACCTTTTTTTTCACTTTTAAAAAACCCTATATTACAAAAAAAGACAAAGGCCCCCAAATTAAATTTTTTTACTTTTTAAAACATTAATGAAAAAAATTAAAAAACTATCACAGCACAACACACAAACACAAATACAACAATTTAAAAACATCTCCTCATCCTCCTCATCCACCCCCCTTGGCACCTTGAACTTCTGCTGAGGAGGTGGAGGTTTCCCTTCAGAACACCAGGTACTCAAAGTTGTCCTCACTGAGGCACGCCCTCTTTGCCTCAGGACGTCCCCAGCTGTGCTGAATAATCGCTCCACTGCTGCTGAGCTTTGGATCCCAGTGTTGTACTTGATGAAGAGGGTCACCCACTGGTCCCTATACTTTGCTGGGAAGTGCGACTTCTTCAGTGTTGCTGCAACAATTACAAATATTTAATTTATATTATCGCAATATTACATTTGTTAGCGCAATTATCGCAACATTTTATCGCAACATACATTTGCTAGTATGTAAGAACAAAGCAATAAGTTTTAAGCACAATAGTCTTATACCTCCTTGCTCCTCTTCCAAGCCAGCACAATGAAACACAGAGCTGAGATCAGATGCATCAAGTTTGGGGGGTCTATTCAAGAAACTGACAACAGAAGCGCGGGCCGCCAGGCGCCTGGCCGCATCTGTTTGCTGCGTAACAATGAGCCTGTAACCTCCCGCCGTACGGTTTTTCGTCTTATATTTTATCGCTGGATTTATCGCGGGAAATTTGAAAGCGATAAATATAAGCGATAAGTTTTTCTGGTCTTGCGATAAACGATAAGCGGTAAATTTTCGGTTAAAGCGATATTATCGCTTTATCGCATTATCGCTTTACTTATCGCAACGCCCACGACTGGGTACCGACAACGCCAAATACTCCCACTGAGCGAGTCCATAACACCGTGGGCTATGCCACTCCGCCGTAAGACTTCTTGACGTGACCCGCCGTCATTATGGACTGCGCTACCAAAGTATGTAAAACTTTCCATGATCTCAATGTCCTCGCCACACGCATGAACAGACTGTACTGCTTCATCTAGTAGGTCTCCAAATACCTGGACCTTGGTCTTGAGCCAGGAGACCTCAAGTCCCAAAGGCTTTGCCTCCTCGTGCAGCGCCTCGAGAGCCATCACCAGGACCTCCAGCGACTCAGCAAAGATTACTGCATCATCGGCAACACCAAGATCAGTGATCTTGGTGTTGCCGACGGATGCTCCACAATCACTTTGATCTACAACCTTGTCCAATACCCAGTCCATACAAGCGTTGAAAAGTGATGGGGCAACGACGCACCCTTGCCTCACTCCTGTATTCACAGGAAAGAAGCTGGATACACCTGCTCCACACTTCACAGCACTCTCAGTCCCAGAATACAGACCAGTTATCAAACCAATAGTCCTTGCAGGAATCCCTCGAAGTCCCAGAAGATCCCAGAGTGACTCACGATGCACTGAGTCAAACGCCTTCTTGAGATCAACATAGGCTGCAAGCATCCCCTGTCGAAAGCAAATCTGTCACCCAAAAAATATTGCCAATTATACACTATTTTTTAAATACGCATAGATCTACTTGAAAGTTTGTTCGTAATAGTTTACGTGCATGCTGAACACGAATCTGGAATTAGCTTTCAGTTTCAAATTATATTTATGGATTTTTTTAAGGAATATAAGGTATGTCATTGTTAATTCGCTGAAATAGGGACTTCTAATCGTTGTAGCTGAAAACTAATTCCAGATTCGTGTTCAGCATGCCCGAACACTTCTAGGAACTAATTTTCAAGCAAATCTGTCACCCAAAAAATATTGCCAATTATGCACTATTTTCTTAAATACGCATAGATCTACTTGAAAATTTGTTCGTAATAGTTTACGTGCATGCTGAACACGAATCTGGAATTAGCTTTCGGTTTCAAATTATATTTATGGATTTTTTAAGGAATATAAGGTATGTCATTGTTAATTCGCTGAAATAGGGACTTCTAATCGTTGTAGCTGAAAACTAATTCCAGATTCGTGTTCAGCCTGCCCGAACACTTCTAGGAACTAATTTTCAAGCAAATCTGTCACACAAAAAATATTGCCGATTATGCACTATTTTCTTAAATACGCATAGATATACTTAATGTTTTTTTCATAATAGGTTACGTGCATGCTGAACACGAATCTGGAATTAGTTTTCAGTTTCAAATTATATTTATGGATTTTTTAAGGAATATAAGGTATGTCATTGTTAATTCGCTGAAATAGGGACTTCTAATCGTTGTAGCTGAAAACTAATTCCAGATTCGTGTTTAACCTGCCCGAACACTTCTAAAAACTAATTTTCAAGCAAATCTGTCACCCAAAAAATATTGCCAATTATGCACTATTTTCTTAAATACGCATAGATCTACTTGAAAATTTGTTCCTAATAGGTTACGTGCATGCTGAACACGAATCTGGAATTAGCTTTCAGTTTCAAATTATATTTATGGATTTTTTAAGGAATATAAGGTATGTCATTGTTAATTCGCTGAAATAGGGACTTCTAATCGTTGTAGCTAAAAACTAATTCCAGATTCGTGTTCAGCATGCCCGAATACTTCTAGGAACTAATTTTCAAGCAAATCTGTCACCCAAAAAATATTGCCAATTATGCACTATTTTCTTAAATACGCATAGATCTACTTGAAAATTTGTTTGTAATAGTTTACGTGCATGCTGAATACGAATCTGGAATTAGCTTTCAGTTTCAAATTATATTTATGGATTTTTTAAGGAATATAAGGTTTGTCATTGTTAATTCGCTGAAATAGGGACTTCTAATCGTTGTAGCTGAAAACTAATTCCAGATTCGTCTTCAGCATTCCCGAACACTTCTAAGAACTAATTTTCAAGCAAATCTGTCACCCAAAAAATATTGCCATTTATACACTATTTTTTTAAATACGCATAGATCTACTTGAAAGTTTGTTCGTAATAGTTTACGTGCATGCTGAACACAAATCTGGAATTAGCTTTCAGTTTCAAATTATATATATGGATTTTTTAAGGAATATAAGGTATGTCATTGTTAATTTGCTGAAATAGGGACTTCTAATCGTTATAGCTGAAAACTAATTCCAGATTCGTGTTTAGCATGCACGAACACTTCTTGAAACTAATTTTCAAGCAAATCTGTCACCAAAAAAATATTGCCAATTATACACTATTTTCTTAAATACGCATAGATCTACTTGAAAATTTGTTCGTAATAGTTTACGTGCATGCTGAACACGAATCTGGAATTAGCTTTCAGTTTCAAATTATATTTATGGATTTTTTAAGGAATATAAGGTATGTCATTGTTAATTCGCTGAAATAGGGACTTCTAATCGTTGTAGCTGAAAACTAATTCCAGATTCGTGTTCAGCCTGCCCGAACACTTCTAGGAACTAATTTTCAAGCAAATCTGTCACCCAAAAAATATTGCCAATTATGCACTATTTTCTTAAATACGTATATATCTACTTGAAAATTTGTTCCTAATAGGTTACGTGCATGCTGAACACGAATCTGGAATTAGCTTTCAGTTTCAAATTATATTTATGGATTTTTTAAGGAATATAAGGTATGTCATTGTTAATTCGCTGAAATAGGGACTTCTATTCGTTGTAGCTGAAAACTAATTCCAGATTCGTGTTCAGCATGTCCGAACACTTCTAGGAACTAATTTTCAAGCAAATATGTCACACAAAAAGTATTGCCGATTATGCACTATTTTCTTAAATACACATAGATCTACTTGAATTTTTTTCGTAATAGTTTAAGTGCATGCTGAACACGAATCTGGAATTAGCTTTCAGTTTCAAATTATATTTATGGATTTTTTAGGGAATATAAGGAATGTCATTGTTAATTCACTGAAATAGGGACTTTTGATCGTTGTAGCTGAAAACTAATTCCAGATTCGTGTTCAGCCTGCCCGAACACTTCTAGGAACTAATTTTCAAGCGAATCTGTCACCCAAAAAATATTGCCAATTATGCACTATTTTCTTAAATACGCATAGATCTACTTGAAAATTTGTTCCTAATAGGTTACGTGCATGCTGAACACGAATCTGGTATTAGCTTTCAGTTTCAAATTATATTTATGGATATCTTAAGGAATATAAGGTATGTCATTGTTAATTCGCAAAAATAGGGACTTCTAATCGTTGTAGCTGAAAACTAATTCCAGATTCGTGTTCAGCCTGTCCGAACACTTCTAGGAACTAATTTTCAAGCAAATCTGTCACCCAAAAAATATTGCCAATTATGCACTATTTTCTTAAATACGCATAGATCTACTTGAAAAAAATTTCGTAATAGTTTACGTGCATGCTGAACACGAATCTGGAATTAGCTTTCAGTTTCACATTATATTTATGGATTTTTTAAGGAATATAAGGTATGTCATTGTTAATTCACTGAAATAGGGACTTCTAATCGTTGTAGCTGAAAACTAATTCCAGATTCGTGTTCAGCATGCCTGAACACTCTTAGGAACTAATTTTCAAGCGAATCTGTCACCCAAAAAATATTGCCGATTATGCACTATTTTCTTAAATACGCATAGATATACTTAATGTTTTTTTTCATAATAGGTTACGTGCATGCTGAACACGAATCTGGAATTAGTTTTTAGTTTCAAATTATACTTATGGATTTTTTAAGGAATATAAGGTATGTCATTGTTAATTCGCTGAAATAGGGACTTCTAATCGTTGTAGCTGAAAAATAATTCCAGATTCGTGTTCAACATTTCCGAACACTTCTAGGAACTAATTTTCAAGCAAATCTGTCACCCAAAAAATATTGCCAATTATACACTATTTTTTTAAATACGCATATATCTACTTGAAAATTTGTTTGTAATAGTTTACGTGCATGCTGAACACGAATCTAGAATTAGCTTTGAGTTTCAAATTATATTTATGGATTTTTTAAGGAATATAAGGTATGTCATTGTTAATTCGCTGAAATAGGGACTTCTAATCGTTGTAGCTGTAAACTAATTCCAGATTCGTATTCAGCCTGCCCGAACACTTCTAGGAATTAATTTTCAAGCAAATCTGTCACACAAAAAATATTGCCGATTATGCACTATTTTCTTAAATACGCATAGATATACTTGAATTTTTTTTCAAAATAGGTTACGTGCATGCTGAACACGAATCTGGAATTAGCTTTATGTTTCAAATTATATTTATGGATTTTTTAAGGAATTTAAGGTATGTCATTGTTAATTCGCTGAAATAGGGACTTGTAATCGTTGTAGCTGAAAACTAATTCCAGATTCGTGTTCAGCATGCCCGAACACTTTTAGGAATTAATTTTCAAGCGAATCTGTCACCCAAAAATATTGCCAATTATGCACTATTTTCTTAAATACGCATAGATCTACTTGAAAATTTGTTCGTAATAGTTTATGTGCATGCTGAACACGAATCTGGAATTAGCTTTCAGTTTCAAATTATATTTATGGATTTTTTAAGGAATATAAGGTATGTCATTGTTAATTCGCTGAAATAGGGACTTCTAATCGTTATAGCTGAAGACTAATTCCAGATTCGTGTTCAGCATTCTCAATCACTTCTAGGAACTAATTTTCAAGCAAATCTGTCACCCAAAAAATATTGCCAATCTCTTTTTTTCAATCTCTTTAATTTAATATACACTCTTTTTTCAAATACGCATAGATCTACTTGAAAGTTTGTTCGTAATAGTTTACGTGCATGCTGAACACGAATCTGGAATTAGCTTTCAGTTTCAAATTATATTTATGGATTTTTTAGGGAATATAAGGTATGTCATTGTTAATTCGCTGAAATAGGGACTTCTAATCGTTTTAGCTGAGAACTCATTCCAGATTTCGTGTTCAGCATGCCCTAACACTTCTAGGAACTAATTTTCAAGCAAATCTGTCACCCAAAAAATATTGCCAATTATGCACTATTTTCTTAAATATGCATAGATCTACTTGAAAATTTGTTCGTAATAGTTTACGTGCATGCTGAACACGAATCTGGAATTAGCTTTCAGTTTCAAATTATATTTATGGATTTTTTAAGGAATATAAGGTATGTCATTGTTAATTCGCTGAAATAGGGACTTGTAATCGTTGTAGCTGAAAACTAATTCCAGATTCGTGTTCAGCCTGCCTGAACACTTCTAGAACTAATTTTCAAGCAAATCTGTCACCCAAAAAATATTGCCGATTATGCACTATTTTCTTAAATACGCATAGATCTACTTGAATTTTTTTCGTAATAGGTTACGTGCATGCTGAACACGAATCTGGAATTAGCTTTCAGTTTCAAATTATATTTATGGATTTTTTAAGGAATATAAGGTATGTCATTGTTAATTCGCTGAAATAGGGACTTCTAATCGTTGTAGCTGAAAACTAATTCCAGATTCGTGTTCAGCATGCCCGAACACTTTTAGGAACTAATTTTCAAGCAAATCTGTCTCCAAAAAAATATTGCCAATTATGCACTATTTTCTTAAATACGCATAGATCTAATTGAAAATTTGTTCGTAATAGTTTACCTGCAAGCTGAACAAGAATCTGGAATTAGCTTTGAGTTTCAAATTATATTTATGGATTTTTTAAGGAATATAAGGTATGTCATTGTTAATTCGCTGAAATAGGACTTCTAATCGTTGTAGCTGAAAACTAATTCCAGATTCGTGTTCAGCATGCCCGAACACTTCTAGGAACTAATTTTCAAGCAAATCTGTCACACAAAAAATATTGCCAATTATGCACTATTTTCTTAAATACGCATAGATCTACTTGAAAATTTGTTCGTAATAGTTTACGTACATGCTGAACACGAATCTGGAATTAGCTTTCAGTTTCAAATTATATTTATGGATATCTTAAGGAATATAAGGTATGTCATTGTTAATTCGCTGAAATAGGGACTTCTAATCGTTGTAGCTGAAAACTAATTCCAGATTCGTGTTTAGCATGCCCGATCACTTCTTGGAACTAATTTTCAAGCAAATCTTTCACCTAAAAAATATTGCCAACGATACAGGATCCCCGAGAGCACCGAGCACATCAAACCGATTTGAGACTGCCACCGCATACTCATGAGCACATGTCAAGTCCTTCAGTTTCTCAAGATGAAACACAGTATGGTTACCTCCTGAGATTTTTCTGGACTTGACATGAAGCTTAAGTGTAGCAACAACAAGTCTGTGATCTGTTCCAAAGAGCTCAGCACTCCGGTAAACCCTGCAGTTCTGGAGGATCCTCCAACGAGTACTAACGAGGATGTGGTCGATCTCCTTAGCTACCCCTCCGGCATTACTATACCATGTCCAGCGGTGCAGCTCTGGTCTCTGATACCAAGAACCTGCAATTCTCAACCTTCTGGACCTTGCAAAGTTCAGAAGCAGAAAACTGTTGGTGTTTCTGGTACCGGAGCCATGGGGACCAACACACAACTCGTAGCCATCTCTCACAGTGTCAGTAGTAGCATTGAAGTCGCCCAAGACAATGAGTGTGTCCCGAGAAGGACACTGGTCTAATACAGAGTCGAGTTTGGCGTAGAACATCTCCTTCTCTTCAGTTTTACGCATCTCGGTAGGAGCGTACACTGCAACAAGAGACAAGAAACCCAGAGTGTGTTTCATCCTCACCCGCATTATACGCTCATCAACCGGAGTAACCTCAACAACTGACGGCTGCAGTTTGCTGGAGACGCCTATAGCTACTCCCCGTACACGGTGACCATTGCTCATGCCGGACCAGTAGTAGGTGTAACCCCCACTGCTAGTCTCGCCACTGCCAGGCCTCCTCGTCTCAGAGAGTCCCACTATATCCACCCTCAGCCTACTGAGCTCGCCCGATAGGAGAGGTAGTCGATGATCGTCTGAGAGGCTCAGAACATTCCACGAGCCCACACGAAGAACCCTCCGCAGGTTGATCCCAGGAGTGATTCGACGGGCAGGTGCCGCCTCTGCACCGCCCCGGCCACCCCCATAAGAAAAAGTTGGGCTAGGGGGCCCTACCACTTGATTTAGAGTGCGGGATTCCCGAGGGCTTTGCCCCACACTCGTCATAGGCAGACCCCTCCCCTGCGTCGGCATAGGAGGGGTTTGCATGGTCGGGCCCCCCGGCAAAACTGGGTCGGGGGCGCGATTACCGCGCCCCCGGCCTCTACCTCTTAACATGTTTGTGGCTAGTTTAGTTTTTACAGGGAAGGGTTGCAACCCCCCCCCCCCCCCCCAACCAATCTATGTCAGGGATTGGCCTTACTGCTCACCAGACGGATAATGAAAGATCATATTTGAGGTTTGAGTGGGTGACGGCTCTTCTGTTTAAGTCGCCACAGTTTTCCTTCATCAAGTTACCTTCATAATCCATTCCTTGTCCAATTAAGTAGTTGTCTCGACTTATCAGAAGCTAAAGACAAGGCGGAAACAGCACCATGGCTCCAAAAATGGCTGGAAAATGTATACACAACATACTATACTTCATATTAGTGTTGGATCGAATAACTGCAAACACAACCGCAACCGGTTGTGAAAAACCTACCACTCGATCCATCACTACTGCATATGAATCAAAATTATCAATAACTCGATCGACATATATGTTGAGTAGAGCGTGTGAGTAAGTTAAGAGTGGAGGTTTTGGGCATATACAATTTAGAGGCCTCATGTTAGTCTCCATACCTCCTTCTCCCTCCCATTCTCCCTTCCATTACTCCTTCTCCTTCTCCTTCTCCCTTCTCCCTTCTCCCTCACATTCTCTCTTCCATTACTCCTTCTTTCTCCTTCCCCTTCTTCCTCCCCACCTCTTGTTTCTCTTTGGGTATGTACGTAAACTATATGTGTGCTTTTATGTGTCTCTCAGACGTTCATGTCGATGTTGATGTTCGTGACGTCCGACGTGCGAGTGTTGATCAACTACCTGTCCTTCGCCGGGAACCTGATGGCTCTCATGTGCATCTCCTCCTTCTTCTGGTTCCGCGTGAAGCATCCGGATTGGCCGCGACCCATCAAGGTAAGCTTACAGGGATGGATAAAGAACACAAAGGATGAAACAAACAAGTCATCATCATCATCATCTTTCTGTTTGACGGCAGATTTTCCCGTAATGTCTTATGAGGTTAGACGGTCAATGATACACTTCCAATTCTATTATACAGGGATAGATTAAAGGCGTTTTCTGCGGGGGATTTTTGGTTGCAATCGGAAAATTTTCGGTTGCAAACGGTCACAACAACAACAACAAATGATTGCGGGTCGGGCCAATCATCTTCCTTGGATGGTTGAACAGGGATCGAAATTTGAGCAACCGAAAAATTTTCGGTTGCAATCAGGATCCCCGCAGAAAACCTCTTAAGAACACAAAGGATGAAACAAACAGCAACAGATTTATTGAACTATACGAGGCTTTTTTCTATATACTGCACTATCTAATTCTTAAGTTAGAGACGAAGGGAAGGAAGGAAGGAATAACACATCATTATTTTATATATATCTCACCTATAGTTTTCCTCCTCCTCCTCCAGATACATAATGTCTTTCCCTTTTCTTTCCTTCTGCAGGTTTGGATCGGTTTCCCCATCATCTACATCGTCCTCTCGTTCTTCCTGTGCGTCATGCCCGTGGTGAAGCAGCCCCTGGAGGTGGTGGCGGCCCTCGTCATCCTCGCCACGGGCATTCCTGTCTACTACTTCTTTGTCTACAGAGAACAGAAGCCGCAATGTCTCCTCAACGCCATGGGTAAATACTTATCGAGGTTTTTGTTATTGTTACTATGCTTTTTAAAGGTTTGTTTCTTGTTTCTAAGGGTTTTACTCTTTAGTTTTAATTTGATCTGTATTTAGTTTAGTTTTTATTCGTGTTGGGTGTTTTGTTTTGTTTCTGTATGTGTGTATTTCTTGTTTTTGTAGTGGTGGTAGTAATAGTAGTAGGTTAGTAGTATTTCATGGATATTAGTTTTTATGTTTGTCTGGTAGTAGTAATAGCCTAGTAGTTATTGTAATTTGAGCGTCATAAATTTTCTATATTTTTGTTATTTATTTCTGGTCAGGGTAATACTCCATAACAGTGAGCTCGATCTGCCATCTGGTGGCCGTCAGGGAACCTCCCGTCAGCTCAGGACGTCGGGTCTCGGGGTGTCGGGCTTGACTTATTTGCCATTATTCCCTACCAAACCAGCTACAATTAAGTGTTGTCATGGTCAACATAGGTTTATGCAAAATGAAAATATACGAGTTTTACATTATTCATGGCGTTATAACTGAGGATTGTTGGCAAAATAGAAGCATTCGATCACGTGTGTCCTACAACATTCTACTAAATACAGTAGAGGAATGCTTCAAGGCGAGTGTATGGGTAAATATTACCTTCATGCATGCAAAGAGAAGGTACTATTTACCCATACACCCGCCTTGAAGCATTCCTCTACTGTATTTAGTAGAATGTTGTAGGACACACGTGATCGAATGCTTCTATTTTGCCAACAATCCTCGTTATAACGCCATGAATAATGTAAAACTCGTATATTTTCATTTTGCATAAACCTATGTTGACCATGACAACACTTAATTGTAGCTGGTTTGGTAGGGAATAATGGCAAATAAGTCAAGCATGACACCCCGAGACCCGACGTCCTGAGCTGACGGGAGGTTCCCAGACGGCCACCAGATGGCAGATCGAGCTCACTGTTATGGAGTATTGAAGCAGTAGTTTTTGCGTATTTTATATATGCTGGGGTGTTTTATGTGTGTTAGGTATATAACAGCAGAAGTAGTAGAAGTAACAGTAATAGTAGTAGCAGTAGTAATAGTAGTAGTAGTAGTAGTAGTTTGTGACCCTCTTAACACCACGCCACCTTACAGACAAAATCACGTACGTAAGCCAGCTGCTGTTCATGGCTGTCCCTGAGGAGAGAACCAGCTAAGGCAACACTGCAGCTCACATCTCGCACTCACACCCTCATCCTCGCCCTCCCTTAGTCACCCCATTACCTCCCTTTACTCCGGTAGTCCCTTCCTTACCTTCCCCAACCAGCTATATAAATGCGGAACTACAGTTTTCTTTCAGTATCCCATAAATAAGATTCGTTTTCTGTCTTGCATCTTCTGCCCATCCGTTTACTTGCTGTTACTCCTTTCAGTTTTTATTCTAATATATTTTTCTCACTGCTTCTCTAAGTGTAGTACCAGTCCTCTTGTTAAGTATTTTTTTTATTTATGGATTTTGACTATAGTGAAGAAGGAATAAGAGGATGATATAAAGAGTAAAGGGGAAGCAAGAATCAGACATCTAGTGGCGAGGTGACAAACTTAACGATATTGTACGTGTTGCCATGTAAGGATATAACCGTCAATTTAGAGGCCTCATGTTAGCCTCCATACCCCCTTCTCCCTCTTCTTCCCCTCTCTCTCCGAGTCTCCATACATGCGAGTGGACATTCTGTGATATCTTAACCAGTGAATGGACGCAGTGACTCGATAATCCAAAGTAATCACCAGTTATTACGATAATCCTTATAAATCCGTGAGTGAAAAGGTGAAGATGAAAACACGGATTGTTTGGGAAGCTACAGAAACATTACTTATTGAGGAAAAAGGTAAGATATATATTATCTGAATATAAGTAAAATATAAGTATTGTTTTGAAGGGTGATTTTAAGACGTGTGTGTGTGTGTGTGTGTGTGTGTGTGTGTGTGTGTGGTGATAAGTTTCCTATTTAGCCTTGTTTCTTGACCTTTTCACCACCACGCCCCCTTCAGTAGTGGGTCCTTGCCTACATGCCCCCCTTCACTTCTTCAAACAAAGCCGTGTTTTTGTCGTCCAAGCACAGTCATGGATTACAAAGACCACTCCAATAACACTTGCTGAAATGTGTGTTATACTGCTTTGTTGATATTGTTTTGCAATGTTTTTGTGACTGATTATTATTGTGGCCCCTACCAAGCTTGTTGTGTTTTTGTCGCAGAAACCAATCCGTTTTTAATTGCGAGAAAAAACGGTCTTCGTACCAAGACGATGCTTGGACCACAAAAACACGGCTCAAGATATTTACAAATTATTCTGAATCAGAAAAAATAACTGAAAAAAGAAAAAAATAATAATAATACTAAACTAAATATACGCGCTTTAATAATACTAAAAATAATAACAATAATAATAGTAATAATAATAACAAAAAATAATATTACATAAAAGTCTTGGGAGTAGTGTAACTGTGGTAAGGGTCCCGCAGAGTTTTCACACAACCTGCTTCCCTGTAGCGACGCGCCCCTCGGTGCCGTGCGGCTTCATTCTAAAGCGAGGCCGAACTTCAAGCTAAATCTTGCATTTCTTACCTTTTCTCCTCTCCCCCCCTAGGTAATTAACCTGCCCCCCAGGTAAGGAACCGCCTGGCAACAAGAAAAGAATAAATGAAGAAATGGACTTGAACTTTTGCAAGTTATTACGTATATCTCGGCCCATGCTTGTTTGTTTTGTCGCAGTAAATCCGTTTTTAATTCCAGAAAAAGGTTTTTAAACATGTTGGACAAATAAAAAAGGAAAAATATTTACAAATATTTAAGTATGAAAAAAAAAAATAAAATTTACCTTAGGTTTTAAAAAAAATAATAAAAAAGTTGCTGACTTGCAATTCATTCATTAGTCTCTCCCAAATCTAACTGCCATCTAGATTCTGTGCATTAATGATTATCTAGGAAAACAAAACAAAACAAAACAAAAATGTGAAGCTTACTAAAACAACAATATTGTCCATCGTATTAATGTACTTGTTCTATCATCAGCTAATAGTATGTATCCTGAGATAAGACTGTTATCTCGAAACAGTCTTTTTCACATATGTTAAATCAATTGTGAATAAAAGTATTGAATCTGAATCTCTCTCTCTCTCTCTTCTCTCTTCTCTCTCTCTCGAATTTTTACTATCTTTTCCCGAGAAGGTTGTGATGGAATAATATTTTTTTATTAAGTGATCGTGTTATGGTGTTTGTATGTTTGTTTGTGCTGCAGCAAGACCTTTTATTATTTTTTCTAATATAGAGGAATATTAATACGCCTAAATTAATTCAACGTACCCACTTTTTTTGTCTTCTTTTCATCTCTTATTGTCTACTTTACTTACGGGGACTGGTATTTAGCGAGATTTGTTTATGCCTCTTTTTCTACCCTTGGCCTGTGCCTTAGGATAGTAAAAAAAAAAGGCTTCACCTTCCCTTAACTACTTTCACTTGACTCCTTGACTGACTGACTGACTGACCTACATTCAGGTCAACGTTCCAAACAACCAATCAAACAGACAAACATAAAACACACTTGTGGTAGAACTCATTATAATCCAAGTACCTATCTGTTGCATCGTACTTAATACCTTAATAAAAATAATAATAATAATAATAATGATAAGAATAATAGTAATTTTCACCAGAAGGCATACAATAAAATAAAAAACATAATATACATAAACGAGTCAATGAACTTCAGTACTCAAACAAATAAAAGCCTGCCGTAAATATGACCGCTAGTGGAATGTGTGGGCAGGTTTATAAAGGTCGATAATTTGGGTAAGAATGGACCGGTTTTGCGTGTGGGGGAATTTCTAAAAGCGCATCCAGTCGAGCGCGGGCGTGCTAGACGATGCCAGTAGGTTGTAGAGTGCTGTACGATACACATGGTACCCAGTACTACTGCGAAGAAAGTATTGCGCAGCATAATTGTTGCTGTGTGTATAAAGTTCCTGATGTGAACCGTGTTACAACGATGTGATAAGTGGGAGACAAGCCTTCTATGGATCCCTAATGTTAAATTGCGTCTGGCAGCGTCGTAGCTCCTCAAGCAACCGGCCACTGCCGAGACCTACGAAAGACACTACCTTGTGATTTCGCTCAACAGGGGATCGGGCATTTCCATGGTTTGCCCGTCAAATGTGCCCGATGACGAGCATGCCCGCCGATCAGGCCCGCTCGTTTGGATAGGCCTTAAGAAGTCGAATCTTGAAGGTCACGACGCAAGCAGGATCTTGTGAAACGCAACGGCACAGCGACAGCCTCGGCTGTTAAATCATCTCTTCCGGCTATTCCTTCAGTAACAATTTGAACGTCTGCTTGTGTACTGTGTAGTGCGCATGCCTCTCGCTCCCTTCCCTCGCTCACTCGATTGCTCCTTGTCGCTGTCGAGGAGATTTTAACAATGGAAAATGATACAAACTATGATGCCAGTTCGGACGTTGCAAATGAAAACGAAAAAGGCGGTGAGGATGTTAAGGCGAGTGAAGAAAAGAAGGAAAATGTGAGAAATACAATGGATACAGAACAGGTAAAAGGGGCGACAGATGGAGAGGAGGAAGATAGAGTGAAGGAAGAGATCAAAGTTACTGGTGGAAGTGAAGTGGAGGAGAGAAACGAAGAGAAAAGCAAAGCAGTGCCACCTATACCAAATGAAGAGTTATTAACGAAGAACATCCCATCTGAGTCAACAACACATCCCAACCCACCGCCAAGACAAAGGAAGAAAAACAGACCCAACAACGAAACAGGAGATGGAGGAGAAGACAAAGAAACACACGAGAAAGCACACGACGGAAGAAAAGTAAGCGATTGTAAAGAAAACAATGAAGACAAAGGTGTAACAGTTGAACCAGAGAAAGAGACAAAGAGAAGGAAATCAAACACTGCTTTACAGAACGAGATGGAGGGAACGAAAAGCAAGTCAGAGAATAGCAAAGACGACGACAACACAGGAAACAGATTAAGAAACAGAGACAACAGTAAAAACCCAACGAGTGAAGATGAAGGAAAACCAACAGTGGATAACAATATAATGGAGACAGACTTAGAGAAGGACAAAGAAGACACAAAAGACACAGGAAACAGTATCAGAAGCAGAGACAAACAGTTAAACCCAGCGAGTGAAGATGAAGGCAAACCAACTGTAGAAAACAACAAGAAGGAGACAGACTTAGAGAAGGAGGATAGCCAGGATAACCATAGTTCCGTATTCTTGAAGAAGGAACTGGGTCTTGTCAACTGTGTGGGGATAATCGTTGGTAATATCATAGGCACGGGTATCTTTGTGTCGCCCCGAGCCGTGTTGCAGTACACTGGCTCTGTTGGAATGTCCTTAATAGTGTGGGTTCTCTCCGGCGTCATGTGCATCGTCGGCGCCCTCTGTTCCGCGGAGTTAGGTGAGTCCCTTATTAAGTGTCTCTCGCTACTTTCCCTACCGACGTGAAGGCTGTTGGTGGTGAAAAAAAAGCTTTTTTCTACACGTGATTAGATTTTATTGTCAGGTGTAGGTTTTTTTTTCTCTTTTTTTTTTTTTCTCTCTCTCTCTCTCTCTCTCTCCTCTCTCCTCTCCTCCTCTCATCTCTCCTCGTCTCTCTCTCTCTCTCTCTTCTCTCTCTCTCTCTCTCTCTCTTCTCTCTCTCTCTCTCGTCTCTCCTCTCTCACTCTCATCTACTCCTCTCACTCTCCATCTCTCTCTCCCATTCTCTCTCTCTCTCTCACTCTGCTCTCTCTCTCTCTCTCTCTATTTTTTCACACACACACACACCACACACACACACACACACACACACACACCACACACACACACACACACACACACACACACACACAACACACACACAAACACACACACACATTGCATCAACAAATAAGTTTTAATTTGAACACAACTTTCTCTCTCTTCCTCTCTCTCTCTCTCTCCTCATCCTCTCTAGCTCCTCTCTCTCCTCTCTCTCTCTCTCTCTCTCTCTCTCTCTCTCTCTCTCTCTCTCTTCTCTCTCTCTCCTCTTCTCTCTCTCATCTCGTCCTCCTCTCTCTCTCTCTCTCTCATCTCTCTCTCTCCTTCTCTCTCTCTCTCTCTCCTCCTCTCTCTCTCATCTCTCTCTCTCTACTCTCTCTCTCCTCTCTGTCTCTCTCTCCCATCTCTCTCTCTCTCCATCATCTCTCTCCTCTCTCTCTCTCTCTCTCTCTTCTTCTCTTTTCTTCTTCTTCCTCCTCTGAATCAAGTGTTGTACATTTATAATTGATATCAGTATGCATGAGATAAATGTATTTGTCCTTAACACAACTACACACATCACATTTTTATTTTTTTATATTTTTTTATATACGTTGTAGCCTATAGCGCATGTAGGCATATGGAGAGTCTTGATGTTGGTCGATCTCGCCTGTTGGTGGCGCAGGCTGGATTTTTATAGTGACACCTGTGGTCTCAGGTAAAGATTCCATTTTCTGTGATGTTCGGAACTTCAGTTAAGGCGCATGCAACCCCTAGAGTCCACCGTCACACTCGCAATCGGCAGACAGGTATGTCATGGCAGACATGGATTTATTCTTCTAATACACACCACTAAATAATCGCCGCCACAGGTACGATGATCCCGCAAAGTGGCGGCAACTACGTTTACCTGTATGAGGCGTATGGGTCCTTTCCGGCCTTTATTTACCTGTGGACGAAGATGACAATCGGCATCCCGGGCGGCAGGGCAATAGCGGCTCTTTCCTTCGCTAACTATGTCCTGCAACCTTTCTTCCCCGACGGCCAACCACCGCCAGATTCTGCCTTGCGCCTCGTTGGGATAGCACTGATGGGTGAGTACCTGCTTGTCTGTCTGAGTATCAAGTTTAAAGTAGTAGAAAGCACCAATTGCAATCCTATAAGTGAAAAGAAATACAGCAAATTGTATAGTTTTAATGGATAGAAATAGGGATGGATAGTAATAGGGATAGCGTTGATTGGTGAGTAGCTGTTATCTGCCTATATGTTTATCTGTCTGTTTGAGTAGCAAGTTTAATATAGTAAATAGCACCAATTCCAATTTAAGCAGGGGAAAAAATGCAGCAATTTGTGTAGTCCGAA
>JACEEZ010011015.1:47500-60000 GCA_016584305.1 Chionoecetes opilio
CTGATGTTTTTCCCGTGCTTTTTACAAAAGTCATGTTTTTAGGGAAATAAGGCGTGCAAATGAAAGATTTTTTGTGGATTAGGTATTTTGAATGAATATTTAACATAATTATGTAAAGGAAAAATGGGTCTGGACGATTACTTTAATGGTTTGTTTAGCCTTAGTCACTCCTTTCTCCACTCCCTTCAGTGTTCTCCCCACTTCATAAATCCCAAAATATCTCACTCCTCACACAATCCCTTGCATCAAATCTGTCTTTCAACCCTCTTCTTCTGTTCACTGTTTCCCCTGGTACACTTAAGTCCCCATCTCCTTAACCCACACTTATCAACATACCTTTTCCTCCCCTGCTATGTAATATCCCCACTTTCTTTAATTAACTTGTAAAACTTTTTTCCCCAGACCTTCGGCAACCTCACTCTTGGGGTCATGGCTTGGACAATCCCCGTTTTCGTTGCTTGTTCCATCAGCGGGGGACTCAACGGGAGTACCATCACCAGTTCCAGGCTCCTCTTCGTCAGCGCTCGCCGTGGACACTTGCCTCGCTTGCTCTCCTTCGTCCACATCGAGAACAACACGCCAGTCACCTCGCTTATATTCTTGGTGAGTTCCTTTTGATGGTCGTTGAAGAAATGTTTGTTGAGTATATATGTTGTCTCTTTAAAGTAACCCCTACAAAATACTAATATGGTTGACTTGGGAAAATGCTAAGGAAGTGAAAGAATCTACGTATTGGAAAAATATGTGGATTAATAGATAGATAAATAGGGAAAAAGTTGCGCAGGTGGAAGTTAGGAAGACAGATAATGCAAGATCATATATGAGGTCTGAGTGGGTGACGGCTCTTCTGTTTAAGTCGCCACAGTTTTCCTTCATCAAGCTACCTTCACAATCCATTCCTTGTCCAATTAAGTAGTTGTCTCGACTTATCAGTAGCTAAAGACAAGGCGGAAACAGAACCATGGCTCCAAAAATGGCTGGAAAATGTATACACAACATACTATACTTCATATTAGTGTTGGATCGAATAATCGCAATTGCAACTGCACTACAACCGCACAAAAATCACATACGCAACCGCAACCGCATTTCTAGAAGTCTTCACACCAGCAACCGCCGTTCCATCAGTGTGGTTGCGGTTGTGAAAGCTTAGTATAAATAGTATGCACGTGACGTCATGATCAAGTGATAAACAATAAACAAAGCGACTCTGGCCGTGAGGCTGGCCGAGGAAACCGGGGAAAAAGTTTACTTCTATAGTAATTTATCCCCTACCAAATACATGTATGGTTATACACTTTGTGCATAATATAGTTTAAATAATTTGATCTATTATTATATAATAGCTGTATAAGTTTAGAATATACTTCATTATTGACAGTACATATAATTTACCGCTATTTGTGTGTTGCAAAACTTGTGTGCAACGTATGGTATTTAGTGTATAGTATGTACCAAGTGTGGCTAAATCGCACTATAACGTAATATTCCACTTAATTATAACGCATTTTTCCTAGTATATGATAACCGCAACTGCAACCGCGGTTGCGGTTGCAGAAAATTCGACAACCGCAAACACAACTGCAACCGTGCTTGTGAAAAACCTACCACTCGATCCATCACTACTGCATATGAATCAAAATGATCAATAACACGATCGACATATATGTTGAGTAGAGCGTGTGAGTAAGTTACGAGTGGAGGTTTTGGGCATATACAATTTAGAGGCCTCATATTAGTCTCCATGCCCCCTTCTCCCTCCCATTCTCCCTTCCATTACTCCTTCTCCTTCTCCTTCTCCCTTCTCCCTTCTCCCTCACATTCTCTCTTCCATTACTCCTTCTCCTTCTTCTCCTTCTCCCTTCTCCCTTCTCCCTCACATTCTCTCTTCCATTACTCTTTCCTTCTCCTTCCCCTTCTTCCTCCCCACCTCTTGTTTCTCTTTGGGTATGTACGTAAACTATATGTGTGCTTTTCTGTGTCTCACTCAGACACTCATGTCGATGTTGATGTTCGTGACGTCCGACGTGCGAGTGTTGATCAACTACCTGTCCTTCGCCGGGAACCTGATGGCTCTCATGTGCATCTCCTCCTTCTTCTGGTTCCGCGTGAAGCATCCGGATTGGCCGCGACCCATCAAGGTAAGCTTACAGGGATGGATAAAGAACACAAAGGATGAAACAAACAGCAACAGAGACGGATAAAGAACACAAAGGATAAAACAAACAAGTCATCATCATCATCTTTCTGTTTGAAGGCAGATTTTCCCGTAATGTCTTATGAGGTTAGACGGTCAATGATACACTTCCAATTCTATTATACAGGGATACATTAAGAACACAAAGGATGAAACAAGCAGCAACAGATTTATTGAACCATACGAGGCTCTTTTTTATATACTGCACTATCTAATTCTTAAGTTAGAGACGAAGGGAAGGAAGGAAGGAATAGCACATCATTATTTTATACATATCTCACCTATAGTTTTCCTCCTCCTCCTCCAGATACATAATGTCTTTCCCTTTTCTTTCCTTCTGCAGGTTTGGATTGGCTTCCCCATCATCTACATCGTCCTCTCGTTCTTCCTGTGCGTCATGCCCGTGGTGAAGCAGCCCCTGGAGGTGGTGGCGGCCCTCGTCATCCTCGCCACGGGCATTCCTGTCTACTACTTCTTCGTCTACAGAGAACAGAAACCGCAATGTCTCCTCAACGCCATGGGTAAATACTTATCGAGGTTTTTGTTATTGTTATTATGCTTTTTAAAGGTTTAATTCTTGTTTCTAAGGGTTTTACTCTTTAGTTTTAGTTTGATCTATATTTAGTTTAGTTTTTATTCGTGTGGGGTGTTTTGTTTTGTTTCTGTATGTGTGTATTTCTTGTTTTTGTAGTGGTGGTAGTAATAGTAGTAGGTTAGTAGTATTTCATGGATATTAGTTTTTATGTTTGTCTGGTAGTAGTAATAGCCTAGTAGTTATTGTAATTTGAGCGTCATAAATTTTCTATATTTTTGTTATTTATTTCTGGTCAGGGTAATACTCCATAACAGTGAGCTCGATCTGCCATCTGGTGGCCGTCTGGGAACCTCCCGTCAGCTCAGGACGTCGGGTCTCGGGGTGTCGGGCTTGACTTATTTTCCATTATTCCCTACAAAACCAGCTACAATTAAGTGTTGTCATGGTCAACATAGGTTTATGCAAAATGAAAATATACGAGTTTTACATTATTCATGGCGTTATAATGAGGATTGTTGGCAAAATAGAAGCATTTGATCACGTCTGTCCTACAACATTCTACTAAATACAGTAGAGGAATGCTTCAAGGCGGGTGTATGGGTAAATAGTACCTTCATGCATGCAAAGAGAAGGTACTATTTACCCATACACTCGCCTTGAAGCATTCCTCTACTGTATTTAGTAGAATGTTGTAGGACACACGTGATCGAATGCTTCTATTTTGCCAACAATCCTCGTTATAACGTCATGATAATGTAAAACTCGTATATTTTCATTTTGCTAAAACCTATGTTGACCATGACAACACTTAATTGTAGCTGGTTTGGTAGGGATAATGGCAAATAAGTCAAACATGACACCCCGAACCCGACGTCCTGAGCTGACGGGAGGTTCCCAGACGGCCACCAGATGGCAGATCGAGCTCACTGTTATGGAGTATTGAAGCAGTAGTTTTTTGCGTATTTTATATATGCTGGGGTGTTTTATGTGTGTTAGGTATATAACAGCAGAAGTAGTAGAAGTAACAGTAATAGTAGTAGCAGTAGTAATAGTAGTAGTAGTAGTAGTAGTAGTAGTAGTAGTTTGTGACCCTCTTAACACCACGCCACCTTACAGACAAAATCACGTACGTAAGCCAGCTGCTGTTCATGGCTGTCCCTGAGGAGAGAACCAGCTAAGGCAACACTGCAGCTCACATCTCGCACTCACACCCTCATCCTCGCCCTCCCTTAGTCACCCCATTACCTCCCTTTACTCCGGTAGTCCCTTCCTTACCTTCCCCAACCAGCTATATAAATGCGGAACTACAGTTTTCTTTAAGTATCCCATAAATAAGATTCGTTTTCTGTCTTGCATCTTCTGCCCATCCGTTTACTTACTGTTACTCCTTTCAGATATTATTCTAATATATTTTTCTCACTGCTTCTCTAAGTGTAGTACCAGTCCTCTTGTTAAGTTTTTTTTTTATTTATGGATTTTGACTATAGTGAAGAAGGAATAAGAGGATGATATAAAGAGTAAAGGGGAAGCAAGAATCAGACATCTAGTGGCGAGGTGACAAACTTAACGATATTGTACGTGTTGCCATGTAAGGATATAACCGTTAATTTAGAGGCCTCATGTTAGCCTCCATACCCCCTTCTCCCTCCCATTCTCCCTACCTTTACTCCTTCCTTCTCCTTCTCCCTCTTCTTCCCCTCTCTCTCCGAGTCTCCATACATGCGAGTGGACATTCTGTGATATCTTAACCAGTGAATGGACGCAGTGACTCGATAATCCAAAGTAATCACCAGTTTTTACGATAATCCTTATAAATCCGTGAGTGAAAAGGTGAAGATGAAAACACGGATTGTTTGGGAAGCTACAGAAACATTACTTATTGAGGAAAAAGGTAAGAAATATATTATCAGTAAAATATAAGTATTGTTTTGAAGGGTGATTTTAAGACGTGTGTGTGTGTGTGTTGTGTGTGTGTGTGTGTGTGTGTGTGGTGATAAGTTTCCTATTTAGCTTTGTTTCTTGACCTTTTCACCACCACGCCCCCTTCAGTAGTGGGTCCTTGCCTACATGCCCCCCTTCACTTCTTCAAACAAAGCCGTGTTTTTGTCGTCCAAGCACAGTCTTGGATTACAAAGACCACTCCAATAACACTTGCTGAAATGTGTGTTATACTGCTTTGTGATATTGTTTGCAATGTTTTGGACTGATTATTATGTTGGCCCCTACCAAGCTTGTTGTGTTTTTGTCGCAGAAACCAATCTGTTTTCAATTGCGAGAAAAAACGGTCTTCGTACCAAGACGATGCTTGGACCACAAAAACACGGCACAAGATATTTACAAAATATTCTGAATCAGAAAAAATAACTGAAAAAAGAAAAAAATACTAATAATACTAAACTTAATATACGCGCTTTAATAATACTAAAAATAATAACAATATAATAGTAATAATAATAACAAAAAATAATATTGCATAAAAGTCTTGGGAGATAGTGAACTGTGGTAAGGCGTCACCGCAGAGTTTATCACACATACCTGCTTCCCTGTAGCGACGCGCACCCTCGCGTGCGAGCTTCATTCTAAGGCGAAGGCCGAACTTCAAGCTAAATACTTGCCACTTCTTACTTTTTCTCTCTTGTCTCACGCCCCCTAGGTAATTACCTGCGCCCCCCAGGTTAGGAACCGCTGCTACAAAGAGAGGCAACCAAAAAGGAAGAAAAAGATAAAATATCGAAGGAAATGAAACTAGTCACAAGCTTTATACATGCAAGTTATTAAGTATGAAATCTCAGCCATGTATTTATGTTGATCATTTTTATCATTAATCTATATTTATCACACGCATAGGTTTTATTATCGTTCTTGTAGTGAATTAGGTACTATGAACGGGTTACCGCTGTAAGTGTGTAACAGAAAACTTTTTTTGAGAGGACGTAATTTCTCTTTTCTATGTATAACCATGAAAACTGCTCCTTTAATCTCGCAAGCATTTACAGTTTCTCGTTTTTATATCACTAGCATTCGCATTACCTATTGTGTGAGTAATCTTTGGTGAATTATGAAATATATAAAATTTTATATTATATACCTTGATATTTCATTATAAATGTGTGTGTGTGTGTGTGTGTGTGTATGTGTGTGTGTGTCATTGATGTTTTATGTATGTCATTGCATGTATATTGTTAACTTGACAGTATATAGATTACGGTGTGTGCGTAGCTATGTATTATGTGCATAAAATAGAGATAATGAGAGAGAAAAATTTTGTTCACCAGTACTACAACAGTCACTCCATGCAGTAATGCGAAAGTTTGCGTCACGGAAGTGGAAAATCAGAGGTAATGAAACTGTCGCCGAACTCACGTTAAGTTCCCTTCACACATTCCATAACCGAACCACAATAGCTCCACCAATTTGATTATTGACGCTATCGTGAAATTTGACCACGATAAACGCAGACCACGATAGCCTCACAGCAATGTCACGCTGCCATGTACGTATGTGTCATGACGGTCGTAAGATGGTCACGATGAAGTCATGATAGCTGTAAGACTAAGTCACGAATGGAAAATTAACGGTAATTTTATCGTCACGATAGAGCTACGATAACCACGACAGTGCCATGACGGTGCCATGAACGTATCACGATAGCGTCAAGAGCTAGCAACATGCCCCACACGGGGGTGGGTCTTGGGGATGGAGAAGGAAATAATAGGAAATGGGTAGAGATGAAGGTGGGAGAAACAGGGGTGGGTGTTGGTGATGGAGAATGGGGGGAAACGGGGGGGGGGGGTGGGGTTGTGATAAAGAAGGGGTGCTGGTGTTGGTGGGGAAACGGGGGGGAGTCAAATCTTGAAGGTCTGGGTGCAAGATCTTGTGAAACGCAACGTCACGGCGACAGCCTCGGTAAAATCTCCTCTTGTGGCGACTCGTGCAGTACAGTAACAATCTGAACGTCTGCTCGTGTAGTGCGCATGCCTCTCGCTCCCTTGCCTCGCTCACTCGCTTGCTCCCTGTCGCTGCAGACTTGTAGAGAGAGATTTTTACAATGGAAAATGATAAAAACTATGACTCCAGCTCGGACGTTGCAAATGAAACCCAGAAGGATGAGGATGTTAAGACAAGTGAAGAAAAGGAGGAAAATGTGAGAAATACAATGGATACAGAACAGGTAAAAGGGGCGACAGATGGAGAGGAGGAAGATAGAGTGAAGGAAGAGATCAAAGTTACTGATGGAAGTGAAGTGGAGGAGAGAAACGAAGAGAAAAGCAAAGCAGTGCCACCTATACCAAATGAAGAGTTATTAACGAAGAACATCCCATCTGATTCAACAACACATCCCAACCCACCGCCAAGACAAAGGAAGAAAAACAGGCCAAACAACGAAACAGGAGATGGAGGAGAAGACAAAGAAACACACGAGAAAGCACACGACGGAAGAAAAGTAAGCGAAAAGAACAAAGAAGACAAAGAAGTAACAGATGAACCAGAGAAGAAGACAAGGAGAAGGAAATCAAACGTTCCTTTACAAAACGAGATTGACGGAACGAAAAGCAGGTCAGAGAAAACCAAAGAAGACAATAACACAGAAAACAGAGATAACAAATTGAGCCCAACGATCGAAGATGAAGTAAAACCAACAGTGGATAACAATAAGGAGAAAGACTTAGAGAAGGATAATCAGGATAACCAAAGTTCCGTAGGCTTGAAGAAGGAATTGGGTCTTGTCAACTGTGTGGGGATAATGGTTGGTAATATCATGGGCACCGGTATCTTTGTGTCGCCCCGAGCCGTGTTGCAGTACTCTGGCTCTGTTGGAATGTCCTTACTAGTGTGGGTTATCTCCGGCGTCATGTGCATTGTCGGCGCCTTCTGTTACGCGGAGTTAGGTGAGTCCCTTAAGTGTCTCTGCTTACCTATACGTGAACGGCGTTCGGGGCTTCTCTTTGCAGTTTTTATTTATCTTTATTTGCTTATGCAGTGCACAAAATACCACGGCTCCATACGCATATGTACAGTACACAAACATGCCAGGATGTACACATGATTGGGTCCATGTGTGATAAAAGTGAAAACTTGATACACACAGGCAAGCCCCCCCCCCCCCACACACACACACACACACACACACACACACACACACACACAACACCACACACACACACACACACACACACACACACACACCACATGAATTTGATCGCCATATACACGCCACTAAATAATCGCCGCCACAGGTACGATGATCCCGCAAACCGGCGGCAACTACGCTTACCTGTATGAGGCGTATGGGTCCTTTCCGGCCTTTATTTACCTGTGGACGACGGTGACAATCATCGTCCCGGGCGGCAGGGCAGTAATGGCTCTCACCTTCGCTAACTATGTCCTGCAACCTTTCTTCCCTGACGGCCAACCACCGCCAGATTCTGCCTTGCGTCTCGTTGGGATAGCACTGATGGGTGAGTACCTGTTTGTCTGTCTGTTTGTCTGTCTGAGTATCAAGTCTAAATTAGTAGAAAGCATCAATTACAATCCTATAAGTGAAAAGAAATACAATAAATGGTGTAGTTTTTATCCTGCAAACGATCGTCCATAGCTTTGACTTTCTGCCTTTCTAAAGCAGTATTTCCCAACCTGGGGGATACTTCAGGATTCTAAGGGGGATATTTATCCTGAGGGACATCTAAATTACTAGCTTTTAGTCGACAGAAAAAAAAGTCTTAGAATACGGCTATTGACTTTTCTTCAAGTATATATAGATATACTATAGAAGATAGTGTCTATATACTTGTGTTATTAAGCAAGTAAATTTTGTGTTTTGGTAACTTTTTTCACATGAAGGAGGAAATCCGGATGGTTGAACTGGTTGAAGGGGGAAACGACAGAATAAAGTTTGGGAACCACTGTTCTAAAGCATTCCAAATGGGGTTTTTTTCTCAAAAAACTGGGTTTTTTGTTACCTCTTATTGTTCTCCTTGGTCAGTCCTTTCTGATGTATAAAAAATATATTCAATTGCATATATCTTTATTGGAGATAATATATTTGGTATCAGATAAAAGCCTTGTATGCCGATGAGGAAATAGACCAATGAGCTGACGCGATGCAGGGGTGGAAACTTAAACGTGACTGAAGGAACTTGCCGCTCAGAATAACTACGGTTTGTTATTGACGAAGATGGAAGAAAATATATTAAGTAAAGATGACGTTGGTTAGAAATAAATATTTAAAGATGAAGCTTTTTAGAAGTGAATATTTAAAGATGAAGCTTTTTAGAAGTGAATATTTAAAGATGGAGCTTTTTAGAAGTGAATATTTAAAGATGGAGCTTTTTAGAAGTGAATATTTAAAGATGGAGCTTTTTAGAAGTGAATATTTAAAGATGGAGCTTTTTAGAAGTGAATATTTAAAGATGGAGCTTTTTAGAAGTAAATATTTAAAGATGGAGCTTTTAAGAAGTAAATATTTAAAGATGGAGCTTTTTAGAAGTAAATATATGCGAGTTAAATTATAATGACATTTTATTGTTATTATCCATTTTATTGTTATTATCCATTCATTTTAGAGCATTTGACTATGAATTCAAAATATATTTTATCCACATAGATAATATTGAATCATGTGAAAAAATGTCAGATTAAACAAGTGTTGCGTCTAGACGCAACACTTAATTCAGGACATAATTCAGGAGCATGACCAGAGATAAGCGGGAGGGAACCTGGCCTTGCAGACTATTTAAGGCAGTTAAGAAACTACGTATAATAATCTATCTATAATAATATAAGCGAAAGTGTGTCTGTCTGTCTGTCTGTCTGTCTGTCTGTCTGTCTGTCTGTCTGTCTGTCTGTGTGTGTGTGTGTGTGTGTGTGTGTGGTATAGGTTCCGCCCCCCGTGGCGCAATCACCTCATATGGCACATTTTTGGAACCGGGTTGACCAGGGGAAGGTCATAAGCCCACTTATGAGATGATTCGATCACTTTTTTTTTTTTTTTTTTATTAGCGATAATTGTGAAAAAAAAAGTGGGTTGCGAGAATTGAGGAAACCTTGATGTAGGGTGATGGGTAATGGGTGAGTGAATGGGTGGGGTGATGGGTAATGGGTGTGGGGTGATGGGTGAGTGAATGGGTGGGGGGTGATGGGTTGGGGGTGATGGGTGATGGGTGAGGGAATAGGTGGAGAGTGATGGGTAATGGTAAATATAAGCGAAAGTGTGTCTGTCTGTCTGTCTGTCTGTGTGTGTGTGTGTGTGTGTGTGTGTGTGTGTCTGGTATAGGTTCCGCCCCCTGTGGCGCAATCACCTCATATGAAACATTTTTGGAACCGGGTTGACGAGGGGAAGGTTTTAAGCCCTTTTATGAGATGATCCGATCACTTTTTTTGTTTTGTTTTAGCAGCCTATTAGCGATAATTGTGGAAAAAAAGTGGGTTGCGAGAATTGAGGAAACCTTGATGTAGGTGATGGGTAATGGGTGAGTGAATGGGTGGGGTGATGGGTAATGGGTGTGGGGTGATGGGTGAGTGAATGGGTGGGGGGTGATGGGTTGGGGGTGATGGGTGATGGGTGAGGGAATAGGTGGGGGGTGATGGGTAATGGTAAATATAAGCGAAAGTGTGTCTGTCTGTCTGTCTGTCTGTGTGTGTGTGTGTGTGTGTGTGTGTGTGTGTGTGTGTGTGTCTGGTATAGGTTCCGCCCCCCGTGGCGCAATCACCTCATATGAAACATTTTTGGAACCGGGTTGACCAGGGGAAGGTTTTAAGCCCAATTATGAGATGATCCGATCACTTTTTTTTTTTTTTTAGCAGCCTATTAGCGATAATTGTGAAAAAAAAGTGGGTTGCGAGAATTGAGGAAACCTTGATGTAGGGTGATGGGTAATGGGTGAGTGAATGGGTGGGGTGATGGGTAATGGGTGTGGGGTGATGGGTGAGTGAATGGGTGGGGGTGATGGTTGGGGGTGATGGGTGATGGGTGAGGGAATAGGTGGGGGGTGATGGGTAATGGGTGAGTGAATGGGTGTGTGGTGATGGGTAATGGGTGAGTGAATGGGTGGGGGTGATGGGTAATGGGTGAGTGAATGGGTGGGGGTGATGGGTAATGGGTGAGTGAATGGGTGGGGGTAATACATACATTTCTACATCCATGATTTCAGGAAAGTTAGAAGGGGCTATCTGGAGAGTCCGTGTTTGGTGGGCCGAAGGCCCACCAAACACAGGTGGTGGGCCGAAGGCCCACCACCAATAGCCCTCCGCAGGAGCTAGCCAAAAAGTCCGCCCGGAGGGCGGCTTTGCGGCTAGTAATAATATAAGCGGAAGTGTGTGTGTGTGTCTGTCTGTCTGTCCGCGATAGGTGCCACCCCCAGTGCCCCAATCCTCTTATATGGCACAGTTTTGGAACCAGCTCGACCAGGGGAAGGTTTTAAGCCCACTTATGAGATGATCCGATCACTTTTTTCTTTTCTTTTTTAGCAGCCTATTAGCGAGAATTGTGAAAAAAAAGTGGGTTGCGAGAATTGACGAAACCTTGATGTAGGGTGATGGGTAATGGGTGAGTGAATGGGTGCGGTGATGGGTAATGGGTGTGGGGTGATGGGTGAGTGAATGGGTGGGGGGTGATGGGGGAGTGAATGGGTGGGGGGTGATGGGTGATGGGTGAGGGAATAGACGGGGGGTTATGGGAAATGGGTGAGTGAATGGGTGTGTGGTGATGGGTAATGGATGAGTGAATGGGTGGGGGGTGATGGGTATTGGGTGAGTGAATGGGTGGGGGGTGATGGGTGATGGGATTTCAGGAAAGCTAGAAGGGGCTATCTGGAGCGTCTGTGTTTGGTGGGCCAAAGGCCCACCAAACACAGGTGGTGGCCGAAGGCCCACCAATAGCCCTCCGCAGGAGCTAGCCAAAAAGTCCGCCCGGAGGGCGGCTTTGCGGCTAGTATAATAATATAAGCGAAAGTGTGTGTGTCTGTGTGTGTGTGTGTGTCCGCGACAGGTGCCGCCCCCCGTGGCACAATCCCATCATATGGCACAGTTTTGGAACCAGCTCGACCAGGGGCACAGTTTAAGCCCACTTATGGGAATATCCGATCACTTTTTTTTTTCTTCTTATTTTTAGTAGCCTATTAGCGAGAATTGTGAAAAAAAAATGTGGGTTGCGAGAATTGAGGAAACCTTGATGTAGAGTGATGAGTAATGGGTGAGTGAATGGGTGGGGTGATGGGTAATGGGTGTGGGGTGATGGGTGAGTGAATGGGTTGGGGGTGATGGGTGATGGGTGAGGGAATAGGTGGGGGGTGATGGGTAGTGGGTGAGTGAATGGGTGTGTGGTGATGGGTAATGGGTGAGTGAATGGGTGGGGGGTGATGGGTAGTGGGTGAGTGAATGGGTGGGGGTTGATGGGTAAGGCGTTAATACATACATTTCTACATCCATGATTTCAGGAAAGTTAGAAGGGGCTATCTGGAGAGTCTGTGTTTGGTGGGCCGAAGGCCCACCAAACACAGGTGATGGGCCGAAGGCTCGCTCACCAATAGCCCTCCGCAGGAGCTAGCCAAAAAGTCAGCCCGGAGTGCGGCTTTGCGGCTAGTAATAATATAATAGTGAATGTGCCATTCATCAGAGGTCATATGGCACTATGCAATGTTTCTTCTGTTTCCCGGCGCGGCCACTTTACTACGTAACAACCAATTGTGACCACAAAAGCAGATGATGAAGCTAAAGCCAAGGTTGTGCGCTTGAAAACACTATTTAATCAGGACACGAGGTTTGGTCGAA
>JACEEZ010011015.1:65000-92500 GCA_016584305.1 Chionoecetes opilio
TTCTCTTCTTTGGACAAGTGTTGGCAATTTTATCTCTCAACATATCTTCATCAGTCAGTTCTTTTACCTATGGTACCATCTTTGTTGCCATTCTCTGTATTCTCTCCAACTTTTTCACACAAACACAGGAACACAGTCTCCTCTGCCCCATCCTTTTCATGCCAATCGCGAAAATATTCGGCCAGTCTGGCTGCAAACTGAGAGGCGTTTTCGTATCGTTCTAAATGGCCTCAAAATACTGCTGTTTAAGGCGTTCTGTGTTCAGCACAGAACGCCTTACGGCGGTCATGGTAAGAGGGTCATGTGACCCTCCAACTGAGCAGCTTCACACCACTGGGTTACAGGCAGTTGATGCCGATCCTCCCATTGACGAAACCGCACCCTATCTTGACGAAGTCAGAGAGGCTGTAGCAAAGTTGCGGGGTGGAAAGGCAGCTGGTGTTTGTAATATCAGTGCGGAGCTCCTCAAAGCTGGGGGTGAGGCCATGATCCGCGGGTTGCATGCTGTCCTGACTGCCGCGTGGCAATCAGGTACCATTCCTCCTGACTGGAAAAGGGGGCTGGTCGTCCCTATCTGGAAAGGGAAAGGGGACCGTCAGGACTGCAACAATTACCGCGGTATTACACTGCTCAGCGTACCAGGCAAGGTGCTTGCCCATCTATTGCTGACACAGATTCGCAGTCATCTGGTGAAGCATCAGAGACCTCAGCAGTCTGGGTTCACGCCTGGTAAGTCAACAACGGACCGTATCCTAGCGCTTCGTGTCCTGGTGGAACGCCGACGTGAGTTTCGACAGGGGATGCTTGCAGCCTATGTTGATCTCAAGAAGGCGTTTAACTCAGTGCATCGTGAGTCACTCTGGGATCTTCTGCGACTTCGAGGGATTCCTGCAAGGACTATTGGTTTGATAACTGGTCTGTATTCTGGGACTGAGAGTGCTGTGAAGTGTGGGGCAGGTGTATCCAGCTTCTTTCCTGTGAATACAGGAGTGAGGCAAGGGTGCGTCCTTGCCCCATCACTTTTCAACGCTTGTATGGACTGGGTATTGGACAAGGTTGTAGATCAAAGTGATTGTGGAGCATCCGTCGGCAACACCAAGATCACTGATCTTGTTTTTGCCGATGATGCAGTAATCTTTGCTGAGTCGCTGGAGATCCTGGTGATGGCTCTCGAGGCGCTGCACGAGGAGGCAAAGCCTTTGGGACTTGAGGTCTCCTGGCTCAAGATCAAGGTCCAGGTGTTTGGAGACTTACTAGATGAAGCAGTACAGTCTGTCCATGCGTGTGGTGAGGACATTGAGATCTTGGAAAGTTTTTACATACCTTGGTAGCGCAGTCCATAATGACGGCGGGTCACGTCAAGAAGCTTTACGGCGGATTGGCATAGCCCACGGTGTTATGGACTCGCTCAGCGGGAGTATTTGGCGTTGTCGGTACCTGTGCAGGAGGACAAAGATCCGGATCTTCAAATCGCTTGTGATCCCTGTCTTACTCTATGGTTGTGAGACATGGACACTAAATAGTGACTTGAAGAGACGAATCAATGCCTTTGGTAATAAGTGTCTTCGCAGAATCATGGGTTATCGCTGGGTTGATTACGTGTCAAATCAGCGATTGCACCGTGAGACTGAATCGAGGCCTATTACCTGCATAGTCCGTCAGCGCCAACTTCGGCTATATGGGCATGTGGCACGCTACCCTGAAACCGATCCTTCCCATCGGGTTGTATCTGTAAGAGACAATCCGGCGTGGAGGAGGCTATGGGGGCGCCCACAAGGCTCGTGGCTGGGGCAAGTTGATGTTTCTTGTCGAGAGCTGCTTGGTATGGGAAAGGAGCCTGCATGGGAACTCGCGCGTGGTGACCCCCGGGAGTGGCGTCGTAGAGTGGGCGAGGCGACGCGCCCCCCGGCGTATGCCCCCAATGATTGATTGATTGTGCTCAGCCCGTATGCCTGTAAGAGAGCATCCTTCATTTGCCCGTAGTCACGCCTATGTTTCTCTAATCTCTGAAGCACCTCGAGTGCCTTACCCTCAAACAAGGTCATAAATTGAAGTCTGCACGTGATCTCGTCATATCCCAGAAGGTCAGCCGCATACTGGAATCTTCCTATGAAGTTTTCTATGCTATCACTTTCTCTGAAAGGTAAAGATGGGAGCATACGCTAAGCTGCGCGTGGCATGCGGTGCTCATCTCCGTGGCATTAGCCCTTAGAGCGTGTGGTGGGTGAGAACCCGTTACCCCGGGACACAGGGCTAGTGTGACTCCCGGGTTACCACAGTTACCTTCCCCAGGTTACCCCAGGTACCCATTTATCAACCCCGAAAGGAAGTAAGAACAGCTGGATAGGCTGGTCACCGACTTGCCCTGGCCCGGGATCGAACCAGGGCCCGCAGATTCGTAGCCAGGCACGCTAGCCACTGCACCACGGAGGCGACAACATGGGAACATGGGAAGCTTTAGTTTCGGTCGGTTTGTTTCTGATCGCCCGTTATTAACAATATGACTATCATCATGACTGCTGCTATTACTCTTTTCCCGTAACACTTCCAGCTCGTGCTCGCGGACTTTCTCCCTCTCCTCTCTATCTCTCAACCCCTTTCTCTCTTCTCTCTCTGTCTCTCCTTCTCCCTTTCCTTTCTCTCCTTCTCCCTTTCCTCTCTCTCCTTCTCCTTTTCCTCTCTCTCTCAACCCCTTTCTCTCTTCATTCTCCTCCTCTCGCAATTTCTGCCTGTCCTCACGTTGCCTTTTGGCGACATATTCCATTATGTCATTGATTTCTACGAGGCCTATCAACTCCGCCTCTTCATTATATGTCTGGACACTCATACTGGCTGTGCTATTCGCTGTCTAGTATGAATTACCCATTATTGAGCAGCTAAATGTGAGTCCCTGTGTGGGCTCCAATTGTCGAGTTTGATAGAATTTTAATGGGGTGTGTGAGCTAAGACCTCACTGAACACAACTCAAAAAATGTATTTACCGATGGGTTTGTTCGAGACTCACTGGGAGCTATCAGTCCAGGATCATACAAAGGGTAAGCAACAAACACATGTTAAATACCTTAACTATTTTATTTACAAAAAAAAAAAAAATAGCACGCCAATCAAGCTTTCACTCAGCACATTCTCGCCCTAAATACCTATCCCTAGATATGCCTATGATAACCTATCGCTTATAGTATCTGGCTGGGGAATAGGAGCAAGGGGTTACTTATGATTATGGTTTTCTCACGCTTTCTCGACCATGTGGGGAAGTCCTGGCGCCATGCTGTTCTTTCTCGACCTCCTCATATTCAGCATCCCCAGCTTGCGTCTGCCTAGTCCAAGCTCTCCTCCCATACCTCGCGCTGCGACTCGTCCTGCCTCCGTCATCAGGAACAAGCTCCGGACAGGCGAGACACGTGGGAGGGCGTCGGCGGGTCTGGTCGACGTCCAGGTGGCTCGAGGTGTTGTCCGTGCGAGATGTTGTGGTCGAGTGACCTGCGACGAAGCGACTCCGCCTCGCCACAACATGGCGGCTGGTGGCGTTGCCACATCGTACCAACCTAACAGATTTTTCTATACCTCTTTCTTTCACTATCATGCATGCTTCTATCGACCACTACATGCAATTTACATCGGGTGTTTCTGCTAATGTACTCAGCTATTCATTGGGAGACAATTTGAGCCTAAAATATTTCCCCATGTTAGCGATTACTGGCAATCCATTCCCTCAGCTAGAAAAATCTATATCTGGAGAAACAAAGCTGACTAGCGATGCGCAAGGCCCCAGGAATTTCAATACCTAAATAGTCATGACCCATGACACAAGTCATCATCATCATTTTTCTGTTTTTACGTGTTAGATTTTCACAAAATGTCTTATATGGTTAGACGGTCGTCGATGATACGTTTCCAATTCTATTATACAGAGATAGATACAGAACACATAAGATGAAACAAAAAAGTAACAAACAGCAACAGATTTACTGAACCTTACGAGGCCTTTTTTTTATATATAGTACAATCTAAACCTTAAGTTTACAGGGATAGATAAGGAGCACAAAGGATGAAACAAACAGCAACAGATGTATTGAACCATACGAAGCCTTTTTATATACTGCACTATCTAATTCTTAAGTTAGAGACGAAGGGAAGGAAAGAAGGAATAACACATCATGATTATATATATATCCCACCTATAGTTTTCCTCCTCCTCCTCCTCCAGATACATAATGTCTTTCCCTTTTCTTTCCTTCTGCAGGTTTGGATTGGCTTCCCCATCATCTACATCGTCTTCTCGTTCTTCCTGTGCGTCATGCCCGTGGTGAAGCAGCCCCTGGAGGTGGTGGCGGCCCTCGTCATCCTCGCCACGGGTATTCCTGTCTACTACTTCTTCGTCTACAGAGAACAGAAGCCGCAATGTCTCCTCAACGTCATGGGTAAATACTTATCGAGGTTTTTGTTATTGTTACTATGCTTTTTAAAGGTTTAATTCTTGTTTCTAAGGGTTTTACTCTTTAGTTTTAGTTTGATCTATATTTAGTTTAGTTTTTATTCGTGTTGGGTGTTTTGTTTTGTTTCTGTATGTGTGTATTTCTTGTTTTTGTAGTGGTGGTAGTAATAGTAGTAGGTTAGTAGTATTTCATGGATATTAGTTTTTATGTTTGTCTGGTAGTAGTAATAGCCTAGTAGTTATTGTAATTTGAGCGTCTTAAATTTTCTATATTATTGTTATTTATTTCTGGTAAGGGTAATTGAAGCAGTAGTTTTTGCATATTTAGTATTTGCTGGGGTGTTTAATGTGTGTGTTAGGTATATATATAACAGTAGCAGTAATATAAGTAGTAGTAGTAGTAGTAGTAGTAGTTGTAGTAGAAGTAACAGTAGGTAGTAGTAGTAGTAATAGTAGTATTAGTAGTAGTAGTAGTAGTAGTTTGTGACCCGCTTAACACCACGCCACTTTACAGACAAAATCACGTACGTAAGCCAGCTGCTGTTCATGGCTGTCCCTGAGGAGAGAACCAGCTAAGGCAACACTGCAGCCCACATCTCGCACTCACACCCTCATCCTCGCCCTCCCTTAGTCACCCTATCACCTCCCTTATACCTCCCTTTACTCCATCAGCCCCATTATTTCCCTCTCCGGCTAGATAAACACAGGTATATCAGCTTTTCTTTAAGTCTCCCATAAATAACATCCATTTTCTATGTTACATCTGCCCGTACGTTTTCTATTTACTAGTACTATTACTTTTTCTCTGCATCCCTTAAAGCCGCGGTCACATGAGCAATTTTTGCGTCAATATTCAGGCTGCAATTATTCAGCAAAGGCAACACCTTGTCGTGTTTTGGTCACACGGATTTTCAGAGGTAGCAATAATTTGAATGGCAATTTTGGCTTCTCAAGATGTATCTGAAGAAGCATCTTTGGAAAAATAGGGAGAAATAGGGAGAAACTGGTTCACAAATAGGGTGGTGAATGATTGAAATGGATTCTTGTGTATGGCAAGTGCGTCAGACGTAAAACAGTCAACAGTCAATGTTAAAAGTGATCAATAATAAGTTGGTATCCCCTAAAAATTTTAGTTATTAATAGACCGTCAACAAAGAAAATGTTTTACCAGCCATAACTCATTTAAATTTTTCTTGGTGTTTTGTATCCTTCAAATCGCTTAAAAACACGTACAAGAGTGTACAGGGCTTCACAATTCGTCTTGTAATCGGTTCTTGTTACTATGTAGCTATGTATTTCAGCTTCTGTATATTGAATTAGAGCGTGCATTAAAAATAAATGTCAAATAATATGCGTTTGGGGTGGGAAAATTGCAGCAATTTTTCGTGCGGCAATTTCGACAAAGACCGACACATCCGACATCTGTCATTAGAACTCGCAATTATATCCGAGTTTGGGCCGCAATTGCGTTGCCGGGCGTAATATTGCCAGAAAAATTGTCCGTGTGACCGCGCCTTAAGTGTACCAAGCCTCTTATAGGTTATTTGTATATACATGAGTTAATTTTGTGGGGTTTTAACCATAGTGAAGAAGGAATAAGAGGATGAAATAAGGAGTAAAGTGGAAGCAAGAATCAGACATCTAGTGGCGAGGTGACAAACTTAACGATATCGTACGTATTGCCATGTAAGGATATAACCGTTAATTTAGAGGCCTCATGTTAGCCTCCATACCCCCTTCTCCCTCCCATTCCCCCTCCCTTTACTCCTTCCTTCCCCCTTCCCCCTCCCATTACTCCTTCCGTCTCCTTCTCCCACTTCCTCTCCCTCCATACATACGTCGCGAGTCTATTTTGTGATATCTTGACAAGTGAATGGACGAGGTGACTCGATAATCCAAAGTTATCACCAGTTTTTACGATAATCCTTATAAATCCGTGAGTGAAAAGGTGAAAATGATAACACGGATAGTTTGGGAAGCTACGGAAACATTACTTATTGAGGAGGAAGGTAAGATAGAAGCATTGTTATGGTTGGTGATTTGAAGACCTGTTTGTGTGTGTGTGGACTGTTTTTGTGTGTGGTGTGTGGTGGTGAGGTATGACGTGTGTGTGTGTGTGTGTGTGTGTGTGTTTATACACCCATGGTCTTGTCCACTCGAGCTGGCTCGCGATCCCCAGTTTCACCCTCTCAATGCGAGCTTGGAGCTCATTATTACCGATCTTTGGGCAATGCTGGGACCTCACACACCACACACCCCCATCCCCTTGCTCAAAGGGGACAGCACCACCCGAAATTCACAGTGGAAAAATCGCAGTGTGTGTGTGTGTGTGTGTGTGTGGTGTTGTGTGTGTGCAGGGCCGTATTATCCATAAGGCTAACTAGGCTGAAGCCTAGGGGCCCGCCAATTATTTTTTGCTGAGGTACTCAAAAAGAAATGGAACACACACAAACTTTTTCAAAGAGAAATGATTGAGTTTTCACTAGACCTCTGACTCAGATCTGGGTGGTCAATGAGATTTAAGGGGTGGCCGTGGCCACCCCCTAGCTCCGCCAGTGCCCACTCCTTCCTCACTCTCTCCCACTCCCTCCCTTTCTCTCTCTACTACCTTAACGCTGTAGAAATATGGAGAAATGCAACACAATAAAGCGTTGTTTGGTCAATTGTTTGGCCAAAAGGCATATCCGCTTCCTCCTCCCAACTGCCTACACACGTGTCTTGCCCCTCGCTGGCTCGCTCTCGACTGTCGCTCGTACCGGATTACTCAAGAAACTCAACACTACTTCGAAACACTAAACCTTTCCCTTATTTCCTTCCCAAGCCCTTACCTGTTAACCTTTGACAAATATATATAATTTTTAACCTGTAACGTTATCTAAGTCTTAAATGTTAGCAAATGCGAGTTATTAATAGTGTTGGTATAGTTTTGTAGTATTTTTTTCAAAGCTTATATTGACAGGGTTCGTTAATGCTTCGAACTCATTAACAGCTTTGCAGGGGATTGTGGGCAGGTTTTTTTTTTTTTTTTGCTACCTAGTTTTTGGGATGTTAAATTAACGGACTGGATTGCTTTGTTAGCAGTGGCGTGGTTAGGTATCTATCAATGGTGGGGTTGCACCTGGGGGGGAACTAGGCAGGCGGAGCTCAGGGGCCACTCTGATGCCACATAGAAGAGTATATTCTAGGATCAGATCAGTGGTGGGTATAAGAGCATTATAAAGAATACGGCAGCCATGGCCAGTGGGGAGGCACGTGTCTCCCAATGTCCCCCCAATGTCCGCCACGCCACTGCCGGAAGAGGTCCGAAATACCTGGATGCCCGGCCCGGGGGTTAATTAGTGTGTGTGGTGATAAGTTTCCTATGTATATATATATATATATTTTACATCACAAAGGACTGGCCAAGGGCACAACAAAAAGAGGTAACACAGAGCCCGCTGAGTTGTCAGTCCCTAAGCACTCATATAGCAGTGTTTATTAACCTATTCACCACCACGCCCCTTCAGTAGTGGGTCCTTGCCTCCTTGCCTTGCCTTCACTTCTTTAACCAAGATATTTCAAAATAATTCTGAATCAAAAAGAATAACTGAAAAAAATGCGTTTCTAAGACTTTTATTGTGCACATAATTATTCACTAACACCTTGTATATACCCATCATATTTAGTTAGATCACTTTTTAAGGCTGCCGCACACCAGAAGTTATGTGCTATAATAATACTGATAAAAATAACAATAATACAATAATAATAGTAATGATAATAACAAAAAATAATATTGCACACAAGTCTATAGAGTTAGTGAAATGTGGCAAGGCGTCACCGCAGAGTTTATCAGCCTCATCTTCCTTACAGCGACGTTCCTCGCTCACCCTCGCGCGCGAGCTTCATGTTAAGCGAAGGCCGAGCTTCAAGTTAAATACTGGACACTTCTTACTTTTTCTCTCTTGACTAACGCCCCCCTAGGTAGCGTGACCTCCTAGAGTAACTAGAAGGTTATAAATAAAATGATGGGTTAACGGCTAGAAGAAGATATGGATGTAGATAGAGAAGGAAGAGGAGAGAGATGTAGATAGGCGACATGTGTAGATAGGAGTGCAGGTGACAGATGCAGGTGATAGGAGAGTAGGCTTGAGTAGAGAGAAGGTGAGACAGGTGACAGGAGAGGTGGTTAAGAACCGCTGCTACAAAGATTGAAAGAAAAGAAACCAAAAAGGGAGAAAAAGAGAAAATATTGAAGGAAATTAAACTAGTCACAAGCTTTTTACATGCAAGTTTCTCAGTATGAAATCTCAGCCATGTATTTATGTTGATCATTTTTATCATTAACCTATATTTATCACACATAGTTTTTATTCTTGTTCTTGTAGTGAATTCTGTGCTCTGTAAGGGTTACCGCTATAAATGCGTAACAGAAAACTCATATTAGAGAAAACGTGATTTTTTTTCTATGTATAACAAGGAAAATAGCTCCTTTTAATTTCGCAAGCATTTACATAGTTTCTCGTTTTTATATCACTATTCACTATCATTCGCATTAACAATTTTGTATGTAATCTTTGGTGTATTATGAAATATAAGAAGCTATATATTACTTTCATTGATATATCATAATTATTATAAATGTGTAGGCTATATGTGTGTGTGTCTATAACTTGATGTGTTAGTTATGTATGTCATTGCGTGTATGTGTACAGTATGTAACGTCAATAAAACTATAGTCGCCATGAGCCATAAATTACGAATTTTGCATCACTAAAGACTTGTATGTGCTACTGAAGACACGCACATAATATAAATTACTGTGCATGCCTCTTCAGTGGCACATACAAGTCTGTAGTGAGGCTAAAATTCGTAATGTATGACGCCTGGCGACATTAGTGCAGTGGCGACTATAGTGTTATTGACGGATAAGGGTTTGTGCGTATGTATTATGTGCACAAACTAGATATAATGTGTTAGAGAGAGAGAGAGAGAGAGAGAGAGAGAGAGAGAGAGAGAGAGAGAGAGAGAGAGAGAGAGAGAGAGACTTTAGTTCACAGTACTATAACTGCAGTAATGCGAGAGTTTGCGTCACGGAAATAGAAAATCAGAATCAATACAACTGTCGCAAAGGTTACGTAGAAGGGGATGGAGTGAAGAGTTAGTTTTAATACTTACTCCCTTAAGTAAAATGAAAAATCAAAAGTGAGGCTGAATAGAATTTCATAATATAGTGGCCTGTCAGAAAAATGAAAAAGACCTCTTAATTTTAATTTCATTAGACTGGATAGTACGATCATTCTAGATTTGTTTCCCATATCAGTTCTTAATGTCGGAGGTAGTGTAGTGGAGGTAGCTTAGTGTTATCTCTCAAACAAATGTTAATGCTTGAATCTAAAGCTTAAAAATAGAGTTTGAAGTAGAAAAAAATATATAATAATTAAAATAAATATCTTCAGGGTTTACTAGTGAAAGGGGTATATGTGAAAACACTATGTTTAGGATATTTACGTGCAGAAGAAAACTATAAATATATAAAAAGATAAAAATAATAAACGAGAGAGGAAGAGAAGAACTAACAGTATTCACAAACTATAATAAACTTTGAAATAAATATATATGCGAATCATTTTTTTTTTTTTTTTTTTTTTTTTTTTTTTTTTTTTTTTACATATGTGCCTATAGCGTGATATAAGTTTATAAGGAATCGTTCGAAACTAGTCACGTATTTCCACATATTGACTCTTAAGATTATGTGTATCAAACATAAGTACAATAGCAACGAGTGACTTTGGTACTAAATTTAGAAAGAAAAAAAAATGATTATGCTGGAGAAATAAAGTGCTTAGTAATATGTGTCATAGCACTGTTTACCCTTCAGACGATATTAACCTTTAAACCCTCGTGTATTAAGGGGGGGAGGGGAGGGTAAGGGGTAGGGGGTCCTCATGTATTTAGGGGGTGAAAGGGTTGATGGGGGAGGAGGGTAAAGGGGAGGGGGGGGGAGGACGGAAGGAAGGTGGGTAAGAAGGGGGAGGGAGGGAAGGGGTAAGGGTCGTTAGAAGCATAACAGGTGTGAATGGGTGTTGGGCAAACGCTTAAAAGAACGAAATAATTAGGAAGTTATATTATCCCATACGGCGTTAAGTGTTATGGTGGTGGTGGTGGAGAGGTGGAGGTGGTGGTGATGGTGATGGTGATGGTGATGGTGGAGGGGGTGGAGAGGTGGTGGTAGTGGTGGTGAAGGTGGTTGGTGGAGATGTGGAGGTGATGGAGGTGGTGGTAGAGGTGGTGGTGGTGGGGATAGGTGATGGTGGTGGTAAAGGAGGTGGTTGGTGGTAGTGGTGTTGGTGGTGGTAGTGGTGGTGATGGTGGTGATGGTGGTGAGGATAGGTGATGGTGGTGAGGATAGGTGATGGTGGTGGTAAAGGAGGTGGTTGGTGGTAGTGGTGTTGGTGGTGGTGGTTGGTGGAGAGGTGGTGGTAGTGGTGGTTGGTGGAGAGGTGGTGGTGGTGATGGTGATGGTGGTGGGGAGGTGGTGATGGTGAAAGGAAGTGTAAGAGGGGACGCTATATTTAGATATTAGTGAGGGATATTAGAGAAAGCGAGAGAGTTTCCATATGTGAAGTATAATTAGAGGAGACTTTCAAATTACTAGTAAAGATAGAATAGACAGAAGACTAGCCAAGAATGATCATGATGAGGACAAGGAAGAAAGATAAGAGAACGAAGTAAATATTCACATGAAATAACAACATATCATTTTTTGCAAGAGGAATACATTTTTAAATTCCCGTGGTCATTAGAAACAATAATTAATACTTATCACACCTGGCCGGGATTAGGTTAGGTTAGGTTAGGTTAGGTCAGGTAAGGTCAGGTCAGGTTCAGCTTCCCACTTACAATAGTAACTTTGTGTGGGAATCACAATGAGGTTATTTTCAAGAAAATCCTGTGGTTAGTTTCGGAGCTACAGCCATGCGTAGAGGGCCGCCAACCTGCCGAAAAGGGCGAGCATGTTGTTAATATGCGGCCGGATTAGGGCGAGGGGGGGGGGGGGGTAAACAGGCGAGGCCGCGATAGGTAAAAAAAAAAGGGAGTTTAAAAAGAGGTGGGGCAAGGATGTTGGGAGTAGCATGGTTGTTGAGGGAGCGTAAGTATAGGGTTAAAGGTACGTGGGTAGCAGTGGTGGTGTGGTGGTGGTAGGAGGTACAGGTAGTAGTGGTGGTGGGGAAAGAGGAAATCAGTGGTGGTAATGGTGATGGTGGTAGTGATAGTAGTAATGGTGATGGTGGTGATAGTAGTAGTGGTGATGGTGGTGGTGGTGGTAGTGGTGAAGGTTGGTGATTGTGAATGTTCTCCTTGCATTCCTACTTTTTTTTTTCTTCCTCGTTTAAGTAGTCTTTTCTTCTCTTGTTTTGAAGGAATTATAGAAGGACTGAAAGGGAAATGGAGACTGGGCAATGAAAAAGCAGATTAAGTTTGTTTATGGATAATGCTTATAGCACAATATAGTAATGACTAGCCGCAAAGCAGCCTCCGGGCGGACTTTTTTGGCTAGCTCCTGCGGAGGCTATTGGTGGGTCTTCGGCCCACCAAACACAGACTCTCCAGATAGCCCCTTCTAACTTTCCTGAAATCATGGATGTAGAAATGTATGTATTAACGCCAACCCATTCACATCACCCCCAACCCATTCACTCACCCATTACCCATCACCCCCACCCATTCACTCACCCATTACCCATCATCCCCCACCCATTCACTCACCCATTACCCATCACCCCCCACCCATTCACTCACCCATTACCCATCACCCACACCCATTCACTCACCCATTACTCCCCACCTATTCCCTCACCCATCACCCATCACCCCCACCCATTCACTCACCCATTACCCATCACCCTCCACCCATTCACTCACCTATTACCCATCAACACACACCCATTCACTCACCCATTACCCATCACCCCCCACCTATTCCCTCACCCATCACCCATCATCCCCAACCCATCACCCCCCACCCATTCACTCACCCATCACCCCACACCCATTACCCCACCCATTAACTCACCCATTACCCATCACCCTACATCAAGGTTTCCTCAATTCTCGCAACCCACTTTTTTTTCACAATTCTCGCTAATAGGCTACTAAAAAAAAAAAAAAAAAGGATTCGATTCATCTTATAAGTGTGCTTAAAACCTTCCCCTGGTCAAGCCGGTTCCAAAAATGTGCCATATGAGGGGATTCCGCCACGGGGGGCGGAACCTATACCACACACACACACACACACACACACACACACACACACACACACACACACACACACACACACACACACACACACACACACACACACACACACACACACACACACACACACACACACACACACACACAGACACACTTTTGCTTATATTATTATAGATAATAATAATGGTACTTATATTTACAATGATTATTTTAGTAACCTGTGTGTGTGTGTGTAGGTGTCTGTGTGTGTGTACGTGTTTTGTGTTGTGTGTGTGTGTGTGTGTGTGTGTGTGTGTGTGTGTGTTGTTTTTGGTGTGTAGGCGTGGGTGGATGTTTGCATGCATGTATGTATGTGTGTGTGTTTGCTTTATGGAGTCTGTGCACGCATCAGGTGAAATTTACTTTCATAAGAAAATCCACGACAGGAGTGTGAGAGAGAGAGAGAGAGAGAGAGAGAGAGAGAGAGAGAGAGAGAGAGAGAGAGAGAGAGAGAGAGAGAGAGAGAGAGAGAGAGAGAGAGAGAGAGAGAGAGAGAGAGAGAATTAAAATTAATGATGGAAAATATAAATAGCCAAGTGATTGAGTGAGTGAGTGAGGAAACTAATATATAATGTCCTAAAACCACCGCAGTGAATCATCTCTTCCCCAACCCTCCTCCTCCTCCTCCTCCTCCTCCTCCTCCTCCTCCTCCTTCTCCTCCTCCTCCTCCTCCTCCTCCTCCTCTTGAATAAGTTCGTTGAAAGAGGTGACGAGAAGACATGAGTAAATTCTGATCATCATTCTTGTGGCTTCTTCTTGGTAGAGGAGGAGATGGAGGAGGAGGAGATGGAGGAAAAGGAGGAGATGGTAAGAGGAGACTGACAAGGACACAACAAGCTTCTTCTTCTTTATATGCGTGTCCTTCAGAGAGAGAGAAGGAGGAGAGAAGGTAGGAATGAAGGAAAGAAAGAAATAGGTGTGGAAGTTGATTGTAAGGGAATAGAGAAGACGAAAGAGAGAGAGAGAGAGAGAGAGAGAGAGAGAGAGAGAGAGAGAGAGAGAGAGAGAGAGAGAGAGAGAGAGAGAGAGAGAGAGAGAGAGAGAGAGAGAGAGAGGAATGCGCAACACAGAAGAAACAGGTGAAAAAGACTAGGCAAAAAAGAGGAGAAAAGACAAGAATGGATGAAGTACAGAAGACAGAGGAGGAAGGAAGGAAATTAGCGAAGGAGGCTCTGAAGGAAGGAAGGAAGGAAGGAAGGAAGGAAGGAAGGAGTGGAGAGCTAATAAGGGTGAGAGAATGCATAGGTAAATACAATAAGGAGGACAGGAAGAGGAGGACAAAGGGAATTTGGGAGGAGGTAGAAGAAGAGGAGGAAGAAGAGTAGGAAAGAGGAGAACGAATTGCTTGGAGGAACAAAGAAAAGAGTAAGGAAAGAGGAAGAGAGTAAGAGGAAAGAGGAAGAGGAAAGAGGAAGAGAGTGGGAGAAAAGAGGAGTAAGAGGACGAAAGGACGAAAGGAGGAATAAGGGAAAGGAAGAAGAAAGGAAGGATACAGAGGAAAGAGGAAGAGAGTAGTAAAAAGGAGAATGAATAAAAGAGAACAAAAAGACGAAAGAAGGAATAGAGAAAGAAAGAAAGAAGAAGGAAGGACATAAGTATATATAAAAAAAGACAAAAAGAATGAGAATAAAGAAGAGAGTAGAAAAGAGTAGAAAACAAGATAGAATGAATGAAATTGAGAACAAAAAGATGAAAGAAGGAATAGGGAAAGAAGGAAGGAAGGAAGGACACAAGAAATAAACCTATAAAAAAGGCAGAGAATGAGGAACAAGGAGGAAGGAAGGAGTGAGAAAACAGAGGAGGAAGGAAGGAACAAGGAAGAGGAGAGAAAGAAAGAGAAGAATAGAGAGAAGAAGGAAGAAGGAAGGAAGGAAGGAAGGAAGGAAGGACACAAGTAAACATATTAAATAAAAGAAAGAGATAATGAGAAACAAGGAGGAGAGAAGGAGTAAGAAAACAGGAGGAAGGAAGGAAGGAAGGAAGGAAGGAAGGAAGGAAGAGGAGGTAGTTCTGTTGACATCTCTGAGAACTCCCTACTCCCCCATCCCCCTGAACCCCCCCCTCCCTTCTGAACCTCCTACTCTCCCTCCTACTCCCCCCCCCTTTGGACCTCTTCAATACTCCCCCCTCCCCATTGACCCCAAACACCCCCATCAACACCTCCCTTCCCCCCTTCCCCACTCCCCTCCCCCTTCCCCCCTCCCCACTCCCTTCCAACGTGTGATCTGACGCAGTTTGATGGACTATGCAACTTGAAGAGAGAGAGAGAGAGAGAGAGAGAGAGAGAGAGAGGAGAGAGAGAGGAGGAGAGAGAGAGAGAGAGAGAGAGAGAGAGAGAGAAGAGAGAGAGAGAGAAAGGGTAGCAGGTAATATTACATTGATAGAAACGATATATGTGGGTAGTATCCAAAATTGAGTGAGTGACCTATTAGAGAGAGAGAGAGAGAGAGAGAGAGAGAGAGAGAGAGAGAGAGAGAGAGAGAGAGAGGTAATAATAGATAGGTAGGTTGATATAGACAAGCGATATATGTGAGCAGTGTCCAAAATTTAGTGAGTGACCTATTAGAGAGAGAGAGAGAGAGAGAGAAGAGAGAGAGAGAGAGAGAGGAGAGAGAGAGAGAGAGAGAGAGAAGCTATCACAAATACTACATACATACAGTGACACGCAATACAACACAATGAGAGACTTGTTTGTGCCGACGAGACATGTTTTGTTACTTTGATGACAAGATTTTCTGGGACTCGTTCTCACCGCCGCGCCACGCAAAGCAAGGCTGAGGAGACGTTGAATCTGTTCCCTCAAGAGCCTGATAAAAGGAAGACAGAGAAAGAGAAGGAGGAGGAGGAGATTGCACTTACCTTAGTGCAAAAATGTGTGTGAGAGACAAAGAGAGAGAGAGAGGAAGTCAAATAGAGTTGAGAGCATGATGAAAATAGGAGCCCTGAGAATATCTCGTGTGTGTGTGTCTATCTGTGTGTGTGTGTGTGTGTGTGTGTGTGTGTCTGTGTGTGTGTGTGTGTGCGTGTGTGTGTGCAAAGGGATGTCACACGCAAATTATGAGCTTCAGTAACAAAGGAAGATTTGCAGATTTACATTATCTTCATGAATATGTTAGAGATAGCCTGCGTGCCTCTGTCTCTGTCGCTCTCACTCTCTCTGTATCTCTCTCTCTCTCTCTCTCTCTCTCTCTCTCTCTCTCTCTCTCTCTCTCTCTCTCTCTCTCTCCCCCGTCAGGGTGACTCGGTTGGTAGAGTCGTGAGCTTGCGTGTAGTCCCTGCATTCGGTCAGCGGTTCGAGTCCACCAAGTTCGTCCTGGCGTGGTGGCGCTTTGTATAGTCAATAATCTTATAGTTGGTACTTGCAAAGTGTCTAGATAGGATCAAAGTATCTTATCTTCTCTCTCTCTCTCTCTCTCTCTCTCTCTCTCATCTCTCTCTCTCTTCTCTCTCTCTCTCTCTCTCCTCTCCTCTCTCTCTCTCTCTCTCTCTCTCCTCTCTCCTTCTCTCTCTCTCTCTCTCTCTCTCTCTCTCTCTCTCTCTCTCTCTCTCTCTCTCTCTCTCTCTCTCTGTATCTATCTATCTCCGTTTCTCTCTCGCTCTCTCTCTCGCTCGTTTTTATCTTATACAGAATTATAGAAGTATTTACCAAATATATGCGGAGACAGCTTAATCTCTTCGTGAAGGGGAGAGAGAAGAGAGAGAGAGAGAGAGAGAGAGAGAGAGAGAGAGAGAGAGAGAGAGAGAGAGAGAGAGAGAGAGAGAGAGAGAGAGAGAGAGAGCAGTGAGGAAAAGAGAATAGAATATACATAGGAAAACATAAAGTTGAGGGAAAAGGGGAAATAGGAGCAAATAATATAAAATAGAAATAATAGTTTTGTAAAAATGTAGGTGAGTAAATGAAGTGAGCAGATAAGGAAGCGAAGGAGAGGGTAATATATAGTAGTAGGTAAGTAATTGTAGCAGTAGTAATTATTGTGTAGTAGTATTTTATAGTTAGAGTAGTGTGTAATAGTAGTAGTAGTGGTGTAATAGAGTAGTAGTAGAGGAATAGTAGTAGTAGCGTAAGTAGTTTGTAGTAATTCCAAAGTGGTGTTAGAGACAGTGTTACAATCTTGAATGATTATAAGTGTATAATAAGATAAAATTAATCGTCCATTGAGTAAGTAGGAGAATGTTAGTAACTGGAGGAGGAGATAGAAATAGAATGGGTAGAAGAGTAGTAAGTAGGTAGTGTGGTAGTAAAAGATAGAAGAAGAGAGAGAGGTGTAGTAGGAAGAGACCAGGAAAAAGGTGGTGTTAGAGAAGCATTTAAAAGAATGATGAAAGTGGTAATAGAGAATAAAAATTAAGTCAGGGATTTGGTAGTAGAGAAAGAAGAGAAGAGAAGAGGAAGAGAAGGGAGAGAAGAGAAGAAGAAGAAGAGTTGAGCAAGAAGAAGAAAGAAGAAGAGTGTATAGAGAAGAAGAAGAAGAAGAAGAAGGAGGTGGTAGTAGAGAAGAAGAAATAAGGAAAGGGGAAATGACAGCGAATGAGGTGATAACAGTAGAGAATGAAAATAAAGAAGAATATATAGATAAGGAAGATGGGAAGAGAAGCATAAAGGAGGAAGAGAAGGAGGAGGAAGGGAAAGAGAGGAGGAAGGAAGGAAGGAAGGAATGGAAAGATGAATATTACGGTAAAATGTTATCTCTTAAATTTGCTGCATTTTCCTTTATTTATTGTCTTTACAGCCAATCCTATTATCCGGCACTTCTCATTCCTCTCCCCCTTCTCTGCCTCCTCCTTTTGCATTTCCTTCGCCTCCTTTATGTAGTTTCTCCTCTCTTTCTTCTCTCTTTCTCCTCTCTTTCACGTCTCTTTCTTCTCTCTTTCTTCTCTCTTTCTCCTCTCTTTCTTCTCTCTTTCTCCTCTCTTTCTCCTCTCTTTCTTCTCTCTTTCTCCTCTTTCTCCTCTCTTTCTCCTCTCTTTCTCCTCTCTTTCTCCTCTCTTTCTCCTCTCTTTCTCCTCTCTTTCTCCTCTTTCTCCCTTTCTCTTTCTCCCTCTTTTTCCCCTTCTCTCTTTCTCCTCTCTTTCTCCTCTCTTTCTCCTCTCTTTCTTCTCTCTTTCTCCTCTCTTTCTCCTCTCTTTCTCCTCTTTCTCCTCTCTTTTTCTCTCCTCTCTTTCTCCTCTCTTTCTCCTCTCTTTCTCCTCTTTTTCTCCTCTCTTTCTCCTCTCTTTCACATCTCTTTCTTCTCTCTTTCTCCTCTCTTTCACGTCTCTTTTCCCTTCTCTTTTCACGTCTCTTTCTCCTCTCTTTCTCCTCTTTCTCCTCTCTTTCTCCTCTCTTTCTTCTCTTTCTCCTCTCTTTCTCTCTCCTCTTTCTCCTCTCTTTCTCCTCTCTTTCTCCTCTCTTTCTTCTCTCTTCTCCTCTCTTTCTCTCTTCCTCTTTCTCCTCTCTTTCCCTCTTTCTCCTCTCTTTCTTCTCTCTTTCTCCTCTCTTTCTCTCTCCTCTTTCTCCTCTCTTTCTCCTCTCTATCTACTCTTTCACGTCTCTTTCTCCTCTCTTTCTCCTCTCTTTCACGTCTCTTTCTCCTCTCTTTCTCCTCTCTTTCTCCTCTCTTTCGCCTCTCTTTCTCCTCTCTTTCTCCTTCTCCTCTCTTTCTCTTCTCTCTTTCTGCGTGATGCTAAGATTTCATGATAGCTGAAGGTTGTTTCGTAGGAGTAAAGAAGAGGAGGAGGAGGAAGAATAAATACGAAGAAGCCATAGGAGTAATAAGGGATGATGAGAATATAAACAAAAGATTAAAAGAAGGAAAGAAGAATGAGAAATAGCATGTTAAGTAAAGCGAATGAAAAGAAATAAATAATAGTTAATAAAGGAATTGTGACCAGAAGAAACGTAAGATTTGGAGGAAGGAAGGAAATTAAAAAAATAATATTGATGTATGGAAAAATAGGGGAATAAATAGAGATAGAATGATGAATAAAAGAAGGAAAAGAATAAAGGAGAGAGAAGAGAGAGAGAGAAGAGAGGAGAGAGAGAGAGAGAGAGAGAGAGAGAGAGAGAGAGAGAGAGAGAGAGAGAGAATGTCAAGGCAGACCGATTGCGAAAACAAAAGAGATGATAACAAGAGAGGGAGAGGAAAGGAAAGGCTGAATAATAGAGAGGAAGAAGAAGAAGAAGAAGAAGAAGAGAGGAGGAGGAGGAGTAAAATAATCAGTTCACGTACCTAACTGTGAAATACCTCGTTTTCTTTATAGTGATGTGAAAAGCTTAAGAGTTTTTTTTTCTCTCTCTCTCCTCTCTCTCCCCTCTCCTCTCTCTCTCTCTCTCCTCTTTTCTCTTTCTCTCTCTCTCTCTTCTCTCTCTCTCTCTCTCTCTCTCGTCTCTCTCTCTCTCCTTTCATTTTCTAACACTGAGATGTTGGCAGAGTTGAACTTTTTATTTGTTATGTTTTTCTTCTTCAAAATAATCTAATTTTAGTCTTTTATGTAGGACATTTAATAACTACTGTTTCTCTTAACCCACAACCTCATTAAGTGATAGTACATGAGTGGTAAATGACGTATAGCTTGTGTAGAACAGCATGATATATTTTTAACTCTGGAGAGATCCTAGTAGTACTAGTAGTAGTAGTAGTAGTAGTAGTAGTAGTAGTAGTAGTAGTAGTAGTAGTAGTTTATTATTAGTAATATTAGTATTTAGTATTAGTATTAGTCTTGGTATTATTCTGCTGTCATTCTATACTAGTTTTCTGTCTTTTGCCTTGTGTTTTCAAGACCGTCAGGGTGGCAAGGTTGGTAGAGACGTGAGTTCCCAATGTGCAGCGTCCCTGTGCATTCGGTCAGCGGTTCGAGTCCGCCTAGTTCATGCTGACATGGCGGCGCTTTGTATAGTCAATAACCTTGTAGTTGGTACTTGCAAAGTGTCTAGATAGGATGAAAATCTTATCTCTTATCTTGTGTTTTCAACTTGAGAATGAGATTATTTACAGGATATCACACAGGCAGCCTCGTTTGGCCCAGTAGGCCCGTTGCTGTCTGTTCTTCCTTTGTATTTCTTTGTATAGAAGGATAATGATAGAAATAGAGAAGAAAAAGTGATAGATAATAGAAGAACATAGACAGAATATAGAGGAGGGTGATTAAAAACCTGTGAGAGGTCTTCCAGAAAGCATATGAAAAGAATATTTGAAAATCTCGAGCAAATTTAGTTCTGAGTGTGATAATCGAAAGAGTCTGGATCCCTAAGGCGGGAAGGGGATAAATGCCCTTGCGAGTTTTTCGTTTTAAAGGGATCAAGGGTGAGGATGCGGGTTTAACTTACGTCGTTTATGAAGGCAGGATAGACCCAAAAAGCGGCCAGGAAGTGTTAGGCAAGCCCGGGGGGGGAAAGGTGGGGCTTGTAATTTCTTTAGGGGGTTTTGGGTTAGGGCTTTTTTTCACAATTTTCTATCTGTATCTAATCTCATTCTCAAATCGAAAAACCCAAAAAAAGACGAAATTTTTAGTAGGGACAGTAGTTTAAAAGTTCTACGTAAAAGGACGTAGTAGTAGAGGGACGTAGTAGACTAGTAGAGGGACAGTATAGACAGTATAGAGTGCGTGTAATTAAAAGCTACGTAAAAAATTAGAATAGTAAATGACAGTTAAACAGTAGTAAGTAACAGTAACGAGTAAATAGGGGGGGGGGGACTCAGTAGAGCGCATACCTCCGCCCGATATAAAAAAATAAAAAAAAAAAAAAAAATAAAATATAATATTCTAGCCGCAAAACCCCCTCCGGGCGGCTTTTTGGCTAGCTCCTGCGGAGGGCTATTTGGGGGTGGCCCTTTGCCCACCAACACGGTCTCCCAAAAGCCCCCTTTTAACTTTCCTAAATCATGGATGTAGAAAAAGTAGTATTCCCCCCCCCATTCACTCACCCATTACCCATCACCCCCACCCTTCACTCCCCCATTACCCTCACCCCCCACCCATTCACTCCCCCATTCCCCCTCACCACCCAAAACCCTTCACTCACCCATTACCCCTCACCCCCCACCCATTTTCACCCTCACCCTCACCCCCCAAACCCCTCACCCCCCACCCATTCCCCTCACCCTCACCCCACACCCCTTACCCATACCCCACCCCTTCACTCCCCTTACCCCCTCACCCTACATCAAAGGTTTCCTCAATTTTTTCGAACCCACTTTTTTTTTTTAATTTTGTAAAAGGCTGCTAAAAAAAAAAAAAAAAAGTTCGGATCATCTAAAAAGGGGGTTAAACCTTCCCCCGGGCAAACCCCGGGTTTCCAAAAAATTTTTATATGAGGGATTGCGCCCAGGGGCGGAACCTATACCCGACACAACCAAAAACACACACACACACACAACACAGACAGACGCAGCCCGACAAACCCCTTTCGTTTTTATTTACCATTACCATCATCCCCCCCTATTCCCCCCCATCCCCACACCCCCAACCCCTCCCCCCCACCCATTTACTCAACCATCACCCCCCAACCCCCACCCATCCCCCACCCATTCACTCACCCATTACCCCCACCCCACATCAAGGTTTCCTCAATTCTCGCAAAACCCCCTTTTTTTTTTTTTACAATTATCGCTAATGGGGAGGAGAAGAAGAAGAAGAAGAAGAAGAAGAAGAAGAAGAAGAAGAGAGGAGGAGGAGGAGGAGTAGTAAAATAATCAGTTCACGTACCTAACTGTGAAATACCTCGTTTTCTTTATAGTGATGTGAAAAGCTTAGGAGTTTTTCGCTCTCTCTTCTCTCTCTCTCTCTCTCTCCCTTCCTTCCTCCTCTCTCCTCTCTCTCACTTCTCTCTCTCTCTCTCTCTCTCTCTCTCTCTCCTCTCTCTCTCTCTCTCTCTCTCATTTTCTAACACGGAGATGATGTGCAGAGTTGAACTGTTATTTGTTATGTTTTTCTTCTTCAAAATAAGTCTAATTTTAGTCTTTTTACGTAGGACATTTAATAACTACTGTTTCTCTTAACCCACAACCTCATTAAGTGATAGTACATGAGTGGTAAATGACGTATAGCTCGTGTAGAATAGCATGATATATTTTTAACTATGGAGAGATCCTAGTAGTAGTAGTAGTAGTAGTAGTAGTAGTAGTAGTAGTAGTAGTAGTAGTAGTAGTAGTAGTTTATTATTAGTAATATTAGTATTTAGTAGTAGTATTAGTCTTGGTATTATTCTGCTGTCATTCTATACTAGTTTTCTGTCTTTTGCCTTGTGTTTTCAAGACCGTCAGGGTGGCAAGGTTGGTAGAGACGTGAGTTCCCAATGTGCAGCGTCCCTGTGCATTCGGTCAGCGGTTCGAGTCCGCCTAGTTCATGCTGACATGGCGGCGCTTTGTATAGTCAATAACCTTGTAGTTGGTACTTGCAAAGTGTCTAGATAGGATGAAAATCTTATCTCTTATCTTGTGTTTTCAACTTGAGAATGAGATTATTTACAGGATATCACACAGGCAGCCTCGTTTGGCCCAGTAGGCTGTTGCTGTCTGTTCTTCCTTTGTATTTCTTTGTATAGAAGTGATAATAGATAGAAAATAGAAGAAGAAAAAGTGATAGATAATAGAAGAACATAGACAGAATATAGAGGAGGGTGATTAAAAACCCTGTGAGAGGTCTTCCAGAAAGCATATGAGAAAGAATATTTTGAAAATCTCGAGCAAGTTTAGTTCCTGAGGTGTGATAATCGAAAGAGTCTGGATCCCATAAAGGCGGGAAGGAGATAATATGCCATTGCAGAGTTTTGCAGTTAAGGGGATCAAGGTGTGAGGATGCGGGTTAACTTACGTCGTATTATGATAGGCAGGATAGACCCAAGAGCGGCCAGGAAGTGTTAGGCAAGCCTGGTGTGGGAGAAGTTGTGGGAGGCTTCTTATTTACTTGAGGTGGTTGTGGGTTAGGGACTTTTAATCACATTTTTCTATCGTGTATCTAATCTCATTCTCAAGTCGAAAACCCAAGGCAAAAGGCAGAAAATTGGTAGTAGAGTGACAGTAGTAGTTAAGAGTTCTACGTAAAAAGTTAGTAATAGTAGAGTGACAGTAGTAGACAGTAGTAGAGTAACAGTAACAGTAGTAACTAGGGGGGGGGGGGGCACTCAGTAGAGCGCATACCTCCGCCCGCATATAAAAAAGAAAAAAAAAAAAAAGTAAAATATATATATATATATATATATAGTGTGCATATATATATATATATATATATATATATATATAAAATATATATATATATATATATAGATATATATATTATATATATATATATATATATAATACTAAAATATATGCACTCAGTATGAGCGCATACCTATTGCCGAATATTTCATCAATTGGTTGCCATGGCAACAGTTGTCAATAGATTTCATCCAAAATTAAATCAGTTCTTCCTTATACCAAATAGACTTGGTATACCGAGTTTGGTCCAAATCTATTAGTAACTTTTTGAGAAATCCTGTACACTAACAAAACAAACAGACAGACAGACAGACAGACAGATTGGGGTGAAAACATAACCCCTCCAACTTCGTTGGCGGAGGTAATTAAGAGGTCTACGTAAAAAGACAGTAATAGTAGAGTGACAGTAGTAGACAGTAACAGTAGTAGAATGACAATAACAATAGTAATTAAAAGTCCTACGTAAAATGACTACAATTTGACTAATCTTAAAAAAGCAACAACAAAAACAGTTCAACTAAAAAGAGCAATAGCAATGGAAATAACTGTTCATAACAGGCAAATTGGTTGTTAGTGGTTTTCATCTGTGTTGTTTTTCTCAATATAGTAAAACTGTGCATTAAATTTGTTGCTCAAGTGAATCGCTCAAGATTGTATACATGTGACCTTCAGTTTTATTTTCTTCTCTTTAAACCTCATTTTTATCTCACACCTGCGACGCCACAACCTTTCCTTTTCCTCACTGTTGAATTTCCTCGGGTTCCTGAGTCCCATTTTCTTTCCAACAAGGATGAGATCGGGGGATTCCCTTTATGATCGCGTTAGAGTGAAAAAAATGACCCTAAATTACGTTTGCGAGACGAGAGTGAACTGGAATTGTTCTAAAAACTATGAAAAAAAACGACGAACTTGGTGTGGAAAAGTTTGTTGGAAGTTTGCCCAAAGGAGTCTGTGTTTCGTTTCACTGCTTCGTTTGATAGAAGTTGAACCCTTGTCACTGGTCTTGAATGCGGTCTCGACTTCGTTACTTCCGAGCCGGAGAATCAGTGAACCTTCAAGCGTCAGGTTTCGAAGCGAGAAGCGAAGTAAATCAGAAAAAAGCATCTTCACTTCATTTCATCATTGCGTTTTTTATCCGATGCTTCGAAAGACGGCGCCGCGTCTCTCTGGTTTACGTTTTTATGTTGATTATGTCGATATCTCAGGCAATTTTTCCTTTTTAAGTCGTTAGTTATATTATTTGTTATTCTAATCAATATCCTACAAGAATTTTGCTGCTACTATTACTCCACTACTACTACTACTACTGTTACTACTACTACTACTACTACTACTACTACTACTGCTACTGTTACTACTACTACTACTACTACTATTACTATTTGTACTGCTGTCACTAACTACTACTACTACTACTACTGCTATCACTACTGCTACTACTACTATTATTATTACTACTATCACTACTACTACTACTACTGTTACTACTACTACTACTACTACTACTACTACTACTACTACTACTACTACTATTTCTACTGCTACCCTACTACTACTACTGCTATCACTACTGCTGCTACTACTATTATTATTACTACTATCACTACCACTATCATACTACTACTACTACTACTACTACTACTACTACTACTACTACTACAGCACTACTACTACATCGTCATAATCACCAATAGGAGGTTCCCTTTATTTTTGAGGAGGCAACTAGTCTTCTCAAAGATATTAGGTTATAATAATGTTTTTGTTCTATTCCTTTATCCGGGTTTTACATACACACACACACACACACATACACACGTACTATAGATAAAACAAGTATCGGTGCACTATATGCGTGAAACATTCTGACACTACGGAACGAAGAAAACGAAAACCCTCCCCTATCATCAGCATTTGACCGAATGTTTACAGTATTCATCGGACCCCTACACTCTCAGAAATAAGGGGTATATTAAGGGTAGAATTGTTACATCGCACCATCACTACCCTTTTTAAACCCTATGTCCAGGCTGGAGAGTAGATGCTGCCGATTGTACCCTTTATCTACCCTTTTTAGACGAGAGGGTTGCAAAAGGGTATATTTGCTTCGATCCGAAAGGGTGTATTTGTAAGGGTAGAAAAAGGATAGCAGTATTTCATCACTACAAATACCCTTTTCTACCCTTTTCCTACCCTTTTTTTCTAAGAGTGTATGCACCGATACTTGTTTTACTCATAGTACGTACACCTAAAATGTTCAAAGTGTTTTTTTAATAATATTTTACATCCATTTCGGTTTGCTGGTGACAATAATCTCTCTCGTTGCGTTCCTATAACTCTGATGATAAAATTGATAATGATCCTTAATATTATTAGTATCATTATTATTTTTCAGATTATCAATTTTATTATTATTATCATTGTTACTATTGTTGTTAGTGTTATTGCTATTATTATCATTATTATCATTATTATGAATGGGAAAGGAAGTCACAATACACGAAATTCTTGAGAGTTAAGATTTGAGGGCTCGAAATATGAGCTTTTATTTATATAGACTTTACATATTTCCCATTACCTTTCACCTTTTCTCTTTCTCTTCACCCTCTTATATACCATCTCTATTGCTCTCTCTCTCTTGCTCTCTCTCTCTCTCTCTCTCTCTCTCTCTCTCTCTCTCTCTCTCTCTCTCTCTCTCTCTCTCTCTCTCTCTCTCTCTCTCTCTCTCTCTCTCTCTCTCTCTCTCTCTCTCTCTCTCTCTCTCTCTCTCTCTCTCTCTCTCTCTCTCTCTCTCTCTCTCTCTCTCTCTCTCTCTCTCTCTCTCTCTCTCTCTCTCTCTCTCTCTCTCTCTCTCTCTCTCTCTCTCTCTCTCTCTTTATTTATATAGACTTTACATTTTCCCATTACTTGTACCAGTTAATTTACCTGTTACCAGTTTTTTCTCTTTTCTCCCTTTCTTCCTTTAATTTCTCCTCATCCTCTTCCTGTTTATTTTATTCAATCAAGCTCCTCTCCCTCTTCCTCTTCTTGTTTACCTTCATCTTCCTCGAGTTTGTATTCTCATCATTTTTATCAAGCATTCCTCCTCTTCCCTCTCCTTTTCCATCCTCCTCTTCCTCCTTCTTTTACATTAATAGTAATCACCATGTTTTCTTTCTCTTCCAAATTTTTCGCCCTACCATCCTTTACTTCATTCTGTTTTCTTTCTTCTTTCTTTTCACACTCTTACCCTCCCTACTGCCCTCCCTCCTCGTTCTCTCTCTCTCTCTCTCTCTCTCTCTCTCTCTCTCTCTCCTCTTCATCTCTCTCTCTCTCTCTCTCTCTCTCTCTCTCTCTCTCTCTCTCTCTCTCTCTCTCTCTCTCTCTCTCTCTCTCTCTCTCTCTCTCTCTCTCTCTCTCTTTCATCACGGGTTCCATCTCCTTCTCTCTTTCTCTCATCACGGGTTCCATCTCCTCCTCTCTTTCTCCTCCCATGCATAGCAGTCTTGAGAAAACAACAGTAGTCTCCCGTACCTCCGCATCTCCACAAACCCTCCGCCTCATCTCCATTTGCAGCCAAAACGTGAAAGAGTAAGGGGAAAGAGTAGGGAGAGAGGGGGGAGAGGGGAGGGCGTGTAAAGGAAGTAAAGACGGGAAGGAAATCCTGGGAAAAAAATATCATCAAAATATGTGACGGTGGTACGCAAAGGCAAGGGAGAAAAGGAGGAAAAATATGAAAAGGCACCGGAATCTTAAATGAGGAAAAAAGATCTAGTTAAGTAGAATATAAGTGGAAAGGAAACGAGAGATAATGGGAAGAACTGAAAGGAGGAGAAGGAGGAGGAGGAGGCAGAGGAAGAGGAAGAGGAAGAGGAAGAGGAGGAGGAGAGGAGAGGTTGAGGAGGAGGTTGAGGAGGAGGAGGTTGAGGAGGAGGAGGTTGAGGGGTTAGGAGGAGGAGGAGGAGGAGGAGGGGAGGAGGAGGGGAGGAGGAGGTTGAGAGAGGAAGGAGGTGAGGAGGAGGAGAGGAAGGAATTGCGTGACAAGAGGAGAAAGGAAGAGAAAAGGAGGAGGAAGGTTCTTTGGGACTGCGAAGGAGGATGAGGAGGGTGGAGGGGAGGGGGAAGGGGTGAGGTAGGGGTGAAGGTCAGAAAAACCTTCCCGTCGATCTTAAAGCGAAATTGTGACTCTGAATAGAAAGAAAGAAATGTTTTACTTTTGTCTGTCTTTCCTTAAGTGATGGTGATGGTGGCGGTGGTGGTGGTTGTGGTGGTGGTAATTGTGGTGGTGATGGTGGCGGTGGTGGTGGTTGTGGTGGTGGTTATTGTGGTGGTGATGATTAACCGTAGTGGTGATGGTGGTGCTGGTGTTGGTTAAAGATACTCAAGAATGGCTAAAGAATGTCTTAAATGGTTGTAGTAGTTATTGAGGATTATAATTATTTTGTGTGTGGTAAATTAAGTTCTGTTCCTCCTCTTTTCGTGTACAGCTTTACTGGATCATGAAAGTCGTTCTTAGAAAATACTGATGTTAGATTTTTTAGATAGAAAAGATTAGATTCACACTTGTACAACCTCGATTCCCCCCTTCACAGACCGAGGTTCGAAATTCGGTTAAGGATATTTTTCTTTCATTG
>JACEEZ010011015.1:97500-100000 GCA_016584305.1 Chionoecetes opilio
GTAACAAAGGCGATTGTGACTATGTGGTAATGTAAGGTAAAGATGGGAGCATACGCTAAGCTGCGCGTGGCCTTCGGTGCTCATCTCCGTGGCATTAGCCCTTAGAGCCTGTGGTGGGTGAGGACCCATTACCCCGGATGGATGATTAATTGTCCGCATTAAACGGATTTAATGCGTTCCGGATATCATATGTGGCAATGGGAATGATAATGATAGTAATGATAATGATAACAATGATGGGGATAATGATAGCTACAGCATCATCATCTGGGTTAGTTCTCTTACTGGCTTGTTTACATTTTCATTCACTCTGTTTACATAAGCTGGAATTCATAGCAAAACACACAAACAAAACAAACAAACAAAACACACAAACAAAACAAACAAACAAAACAAACAAACAAAACACACAAACAAAACAAACAAACAAAACACACAAACAAAACACACAAACAAAACACACAAACAAAACACAACAAACAAACACACAAACAAACAAACAAACAAACACACAACAAAACAACAAACGAAACACACAAACAAAACACACAAACAAAACACACAAACAAAACACACAAACAAAACAACAAACAAACAACACAACACAAACACACAAACAAAACACACAAACAAAACAAACAAACAAAACACACAAACAAAACACACAAACAAAACCAACAAACAAAACACAACAAAACACACAAACAAACACACAAACAAAACACACAACAAAACACACAAACAAAACACACAAACAAAACACACAAACAAAACACACAAACAAAACAAACAAACAAAACAAACAAACAAAACACACAAACAAAACAAACAAACAAAACACACAAACAAAACACACAAACAAAACACACAAACAAAACAAACAAACAAAACACACAAACAAAACACACAAACAAAACACACAAACAAAACACACAAACAAAACAAACAAACAAAACACACAAACAAAACACACAAACAAAACACACAAACAAAACACACAAACAAAACACACAAACAAAACAAACAAAGCTAGATCCATATTGCATGATGGTTCATTTCATCCTACGTCCTGTACTACGTCTCTTAACTAATACTAATAATACCTATACCAGTAATCCTTCCCTTCCTTCCTTCCCTTCCTTCATAAAATATGTATAGTTACCTTCCTTCCCTTCCTTCCTTTCTTTCATTCCATATTTCCTGCTATTCCCTTTCCTTCCTTCCTTCCTTCCTTCGTACTCCCTTCCTTCCCTTCATCATCCTTTCTTCTCTTTATCGTTATTACCGATTTATTTATATAATATTTAATCATTTATATTATTAGTATCATTGTTACCTCTACAGTCAAGTTACTCAGAGGTTGTCGTCGCTTTAGGTAAACACTTTGAGTTAGCCAGAGTTTGAACTTGCCAGCCAAGAGGAGGAGTTGGCGGAGGAGGAGGCGCTTGAGCTAGTGTTCCTTCGCGCAGAAAAACGATGTTCACGAACCAGAAAGTGCGTACAAGTTGCCACCTCTCTCTCTCTCTCTCTCTCTCTCTCTCTCTCTCTCTCTCTCCTCTCTCTCTCTCTCTCTCTCTCTCTCTCTCTCTCCTCTCTCTCTCTCTCTCTCTCTCTCTCTCTCTCTCTCTCTCTCTCTCTCTCTCTCTCTCTCTCTCTCTCTCTCTCTCTCTCTCTCTCTCTCTCTCTCTCTCTCTCTCTTTCAAACCCTTCACCTCCCTGTTTGTGTGTGTGTGTGTGAAAGGAAGGAAGGAAGGAAGTGGTGGGAAGGGAAAAGAGTGAGATATATGGAAGGAGAGTTAAAATCCAGATGAAACTAGACAGGAAAAATTAGAATAGAAGGGGTTGTAGAAGTATATATAAAGGAATGCATGGAGTGGAATACAGGGAAATAGGGAGAGGAGAAGAGAAGACGAGATAAGAGGAGAAAGAGAAGAGGTGAAGGGAGGGGAGAGAGGAAAAGGGGAAGAGGTGAAGAGAAGAGAAGGCGAGATAAGAGGAGGAAAGGTAGGAAGAAGAGGAAAGGTAGGAAGAAGAGGAAAGGTAGGAAGAAGAGGAAAGGTAGAGGAAGAGGAGGGAGAGGAAAAGAGAAGGCGAGATAAGAGGAGAAAATGTAGGGAAGAGAAGAGGTGTAGGGAGAGGAGGGAGAGGAGAAGAGAAGACAAATAAGAGAAGGAAAGCTATGAGGAAGAGAAGAGGAAGAGGAGAGAGAGAAGAGAAGACAAATAAGAGGAGGAAAGCTATGAGGAAGAGAAGAGGAAGAGGAGAGAGAGAAGAGAAGACCAAATAAGAGGAGGAGAGCTATGAGGAAGAGAAGAGGAAGAGGAGAAGAGAAGAGAAGACAAATAAGAGGAAAAAGCTATGAGGAAGAGAAGAGGAAGAGAGAGAGAGGAGAGAGACGAATAAGAGGAGGAAGCTATGAGGAAGAGAAGAGGAAGAGGAGAAGAGAGAAGAGAAGACAATAAGAGGAAAAAATCTATGGAGTGAAGAGAAGAGGAAGAGG
>JACEEZ010011015.1:110000-112947 GCA_016584305.1 Chionoecetes opilio
TGTCTGTTAGTGTACAGGATTTCTCGAAAAGTTACGAATAGATTTGGACCAAACTCGGTATACCAAGTCTATTTGATATAAGGAAGAGCTGATTTAATTTTGGATGAAATCTATTTACAACTGTTGCCATAGCAACCAATTGATGAAATATTCGGGCGGAGGTATGCGCTCTACTGAGTGCCCCCCCCCCCCTAGTTTATTTTATTTTCATTATCATAACCTTTTCATCTTCTCCGCCTCTTTACCTCCGCCAACGAAGTTGGAGGGGTTATGTTTTCACCCCGATCTGTCTGTCTGTCTGTCTGTCTGTCTGTCTGTCTGTTAGTGTACAGGATTTCTCGAAAAGTTACGAATAGATTTGGACCAAACTCGGTATACCAAGTCTATTTGGTATAAGGAAGAACTGGTTTAATTTTGGATGAAATCTATTTACAACTGTTGCCATGGCAACCAATTGATGAAATATTCGGCCGGAGGTATGCGCTCATACTGAGTGCATAATGCAATATATTATATATATATATATATATATAATATTTTATATTATAATTATAATTGATGAAATATTCGGGCGGAGGTATGCGCTCTACTGAGTGCCCCCCCCCCTAGTTTCTCTTGTTATCTCAGCCTTTCTCTTTAAAATCTACCTATTTATCTTCTCTTGGTTGTTATCTCTCTTTTCATCTCTGATCGAGTTACCTTCCCTTCCTCTTCTTCTTTCTAATCACCTTTCTTCTTTTCTTCTCTCCCCTTCTTCTCCCCTCCTTTATCCATCCACTTTTATATTTATTTGAGTCTTCGTAATGGTGCTTCTATTTATTTAATATTTTTTGTTCCTCTTTTTTTCTTAATCTCTCGTCATAATATTTTCCTCACAGTTCTCTTCTTATTTTACTTACTGTTCTTTTTGATTTATATTCCCCCATGTTTCTTCTTTAATCCATTCTTATTATTCTCCTTTGTATCTCTATTTGTGTGTCTTTCTGTCTGTCTGTGTGTGTGTGTATCTCCAACTTTTTCACTGTTTTTCCCTCTTCCTCCTGTCTGTGTGTGTGTTTATGTATGTCTGTCTATGTCTGTCTCTCTCTCTCTCTCCTGTTCCCATCTTTTCACAACACTGCTTTTTTCTCTTATTATAATCAATCCCCATTCCTTCACGATCTCTTCCCCATCCCCATTTTTATCCAACCTAACACGTTTCCCCTACCCACTGATTCCCCAACCTATTCAACACCTCCCCCAGCCTTCCCTAACCTATTCAACACCTCCCCCAGCATTCCCCAACCTATTCAACAGCTCCCCTAGCAGTCCCCAACCTATTCAACAGCTCCCCCAGCACTCCCCAACCTATTCAACACCTCCCCCAGCCTTCCCCAACCTATTCAACACCTCCCCAGCATTCCCAACCTATCAACACCTCCCCCAGCCTTCCCCAACCTATTCAACACCTCCCCAGCCTTCCCCAACCTATTCACACCTCCCCCAGCATTCCCCAACCTATTCAACACCTCCCCAGCCTTCCCCAACCTATTCAACACCTCCCCCAGCCTACCCCAACCTATTCAACACCTCCCCCAGCCTTCCCCACCTATTCAACACCTCCCCAGCCTACCCCAACCTATTCAACCTCCCCAGCCTACCCCAACCTATTCAACACCTCCCCCAGCATTCCCCAACCTATTCAACACCTCCCCCACCTACCCAACCTATTCAACACCTCCCCCAGCATTCCCCAACCTATTCAACACCTCCCCAGCCTACCCCAACCTATTCAACACCTCCTCCAGCATTCCCCAACCTATTCAACACCTCTCCCAGTCTTCCCCAACTTATTCAACACCTTCCCCAGCCTTACCTAACCTTCTCCCCTTCGTAATCTAATTCTAGTTCATCCCCAAATACTTTTTTCTTCTCTCCTTCCTGACGTGGCTTTACTTAATCCTTACATGTCTTCCTGCCTTGCTCGCCTCAGATCTTGTCATAGTTCTGGCACATGTCGCGCCTCAACCCAACCTTCGACCCTTTATTTAATTTTCCTTTCCTGTCACTCCTCAACCCTGTCTCCATTCTTTCCTCAACCTCTTCTTTTTTGACACTGTACTGTATCTTTAAGGTATTTTTCCCTATTTTTATTATATGGTTCTTTTCCTAACACTACATCTCTCCGTTCCTCCCATGCAAATCCCCACCCCTTCCCATTCGCCCCTACGCACTTTCACGCCTTTCCCCATCCACTTCTCCATCCCACTTCCCCAACCACTTCCCATCCACTTCCTCATCCACTTTCCCATCCACTTCCCCAACCACTTCTCCATCCACTCCCCCATCCACTTCCCCAACCACTTCTCCATCCACTCCCCCATCCACTTCCTAACCACTTCCCCAACCACATTCCCCAACAACTTCCCTACGCATATCCACACCCACCTCCTCAACCACTTCTCCATCCACTTCCCCTCTCTTCCTACGCATTTTCCCCTCCCTTCACTAAAGCCAAAGGGAGTGAACGTATCTTAAATTAATGGGCACTCTAACATCATCTCTCTCTCTCTCTCTCTCTCTCTCTCTCTCCTCTCTCTCTCTCTCTCTCTCCTCTCTCTCTCTCTCTCTCCTCTCTCTCTTCTCTCTCTCCTATCTCTCTCTCTCTCTCTCCTCTCTCTCTCTCTCTCTCTCTCTCTCTCTCTCTCTCTCTCTCTCTCTCTCTCTCTCTCTCTCTCTCTCTCTCTCTCTCTCTCTCTCTCTCTCTCGACCTTTCTTTCATCCGCTTTGTTACCTACCACTATATTTGCATTTCATTATATTTCAGAGTTGTGCCTCAAAAATGTCCCCTTTCATTTTGTGTCATCCTCAGCCTTTCTTATATGTGAGTTTTTTGTGGTTTTCCTTCGTGTTATGGTTTTTCCTCGTTGATATATCTTTTGCATATTTTTCTATCTTCTCCCGTTTG
>JACEEZ010011017.1:0-60055 GCA_016584305.1 Chionoecetes opilio
AAAAATTTCCCCATATTTCCCCCCAAAAAATTTTTTCTTTTCCCCTTTATTTGAAATCCCACCTTTTTTTTTTTTTTTCCCCGGGCGCAGTATTCTGTTTCGAGGATCCCCGCTACTCCCCACTTTCTTTGGAGTATTTGCGCGGGAAATATAAAGAAAAGGAAAATGAGTTCACAAAAATTTTGTTTCGGGAAGGCACACTTATTGCCCTCAAAAAGGGAAAACACCTTTCCATGCCTCTTTCTATTTTTCATTGGGCGGACACCCAGGGTTGGGGACCGGGGCCAGACAGGCTTTCGATCTAGGGGGCATCTGCTCGCCTTTCGTGTATAGCCGCGGGGACTAAAACTGTAAAAAAAGGTAAGGCGATGTAGGAATTTTTTGCGAATGAAACAAAACTACATTTCAGTGAAAAAACGAGATATACTTCCCTCTCGTTTGACGTTTTTTTTATCGGTTTTAAAAGCGACCGTTAGGTATCGTTCATTCCCTGACAGTTTTTTTGTGACCGTCATCCCTAGCCTTGTTGGACCCGTCACCCCTTTTACCTTTTTTTTTGTGACCCGTCGTCCCTAGCCTTGTGTTTGTGACCCGCATCCCTACCTTTTGTGATTGTGACCCTCGTCCCTAGCCTTGTGTTTTTTGCCCGTCACCTACCCTTTTGGGTTGTGCCCCGTTGTCCCTACCCTTGTGTTTGTGACCCGTGACCCCTAGACGTGTGTTTGTGACGCGTCATCCCCTAGACGTGTTTTTGGGGCCCCGTCATCCCTAGCCGTGTGTTTGTGACGCTCGCCCTACCGTGTGTTTGTTCCCCTGTCCCCCTAGCCGTGTTTTTTGACGCGTCGCCCACCGTTGTTTGTGACCCTCCCCCTACCGTGTGTTTTGACCCGTCTCCCTACCGTGTTTTTTTGGACCCGTCATCCCTAGCCGTGTTTTTGGACCCCCACCCTAGCCGTGTGTTTGTGACGCGTCGCCCCACCCGTGTGTTTTGTGCCCGTCACCCCTAGCCGTGGTTTTGAGGGCGTCGTCCTACCGTAGTTTGTGACCCGTCATCCCTAGCCTGTGTTTGTGACCCGTCACCCCTACCGGGGTTGTGACGCGTCGTCCCAGCCTGTGTTTGGACCCGTCTCCCTACCCGGTTTTTAGACCCTATCCCTAACCGTGTTTTTTGTGACCCGTATCCCTACCGTGTGTTTGTGACCCGTCATCCTACCGTGTTTTTTGGACCCGTCATCCCTACCCGTGTGTTTGTGGCCCGTTCTCTACCTTGTGTTTGTGCCCCGTCATTCCTACCGTTGTTTGTGACCCGTCTCTCTAGCCGTGTTTTTGTGACCGTCCCCCTAGCCGTTGTTGGGTTCTGATATTCCCCCTACGCACATAATAAAAAGTCATCCGCTCGGAATTTGAACAAAGGCTCCGGAAGAGCGGTTGAAGGACGCCATTCGTTACGAGGGAAAGGGAGGGTTTTTTCTTCATATACGTTCCCAAGAGTAAATACAAATTGGAAATACGTTTAAAAGGGTTTTTTAGGAAAGAGACGTATAGTATATGCACGTGTTGTGAAGGCTTGTCAGGATACCTTCCCACACTTTTAAACATATTAATCCCCATTCATTTTTAATGCAAACTAGTATTTCCCGGCCGTTAGTTATTAACTATAACCCATAAAAGGCCGTCGACACTTTATTTTTTCATAATTTTTTTAAACTTTTGGTGTTTGTGGTGCGAGAACAGTATAAGCCCAAATTTTGTGATTTGTGAGGGGGGCACGACCTTGTATCCCCGGGGTCCTTTCCCATACGGGATCTATAAAAAAACCGATATCTAACATAAAAAAATAGAAAAGGGAAAAAAATAATAAAAAATAATAAAAAATTAATCAAAACTAATTTCCTTGCATAATTTGACCCTTTTTTTATAGTTTATTTCAAAAATTATTTTTTTCCCACTTTTTAAAAGGTTTTTTATATAAAAAATTTTCTCTAAATATTTTAAGCAAAGGGGTTTTACGGGGAGTTTTTTTTAACATGAGCGCTTTATTTGGGGGGAACCCCGCGGCTTTTGATTGATTTTGTTTGATTATTTCTGTGATAAATGAGGTTTTGATTTTTTTTTTTAAGGGGCCATCAGGCCCCCGCTTTATGGGGCCAGGATGGGAATGGCAATTTTTTGTGCAGGCGTTGCGATTAGGGATTTATTTTTTTTATGCTATTAAAGTTCAAATATGGCATTTTTTTTTCTTTTAGTGTCATTCAGTTGCGATTATGAAATTTATTTTCTTTATGTCATTTGCTTTGCGATTATGGCTTTATTTTTTTTTAGTGCTCAGTTGCAGTTGCGATTATGGCATTTATTTTCTTTTAGTGCTCGTTGCAGGTCGATTGGGCTTTTTTTTTTTCATGCTCATTTCAGGGGATTTATAAGGATTCATAGAAAAATATTTACGTTCCAAGTAAGTTTTTTTAAAATTTCCCCCCTTTCCATTATTTAGCCCGGGTTGGTTGGGTTTGGTCATCTCTTTTGGGGAAAAAAATTTTTTTTCTGTAAAAGTAATTTTGTTGCACATTTTTACTTATTGAATTTTTTATAAATGGGTCTAATTTTGGGCTCTGTCGCATGTTTTTTTTATTATTTTTTTTTTAAATTTTTTTTATATAGCACTTGCATTTCCCTTAGCAGTTTTTGCCAAAAAAGGTTCATATTACAGTCACCCACCTGCATCCACACAGAACGAATAGAAAAGGAGAACAATTAAAACTAAAGAAATTGATTTTTTTGGACGTGTAAAATGATATTCCTTATCCTTTTTCTTTTTTATTTTTTGTTTTCACTTACGATCAGAAAATTTGTTGGGGAAAGTCTCCCTCACACTTGCAAGAAAAAATTATTTTTCTGCTCCCCCCTGCGCCGGGCACCAAAATTGCAGTTTCTCCCTTCCCTTTACGCTCCTTGGATCTCGTGCTGGGCGGGCCCGGGTAACCCAAAACCCCGGGGCTTCGTAAATATAGTTTTGTTCTAAAAACAAACGATGCACTTTCCCGGTGTGGTGCCTTCCCCAGGAAAAAATTTTACGGGGAAAGAATACTTTTAACCCTTAAATGATACTAGTTCCCGGTGTGAACCAATGTTGATGTAAAAAAATGTTTTTTTTACTCGTACGGGCCAATCTTATGCTAAATATAAATATATTATGTGGACAAGCGTGTTTTCATTACATAAGATTGACTGTCAAAAATTAATTACTTGAGCGTCATAAAATTTAAAAAAAGGGTTTTTCACTTTTAGAGTAGCGCGAATCATACAAAAGGAAGGGTGTTCATAAATTTTAAAAGCACATAGCACACACATCCCACACACAAAAAAGTTGAATACTTGTTTGAATCCATTTTTGTTTTGTGTATGTTTGTTAGTTTTGCCATTTTTACTCAGTATCAGGGTTTTAAAATATAAATGGGGGGGAGAGAGAGGGGGGAAGAGAGGGGGAGAGGGAGAGAGGGGGGGGAAAAAAAAAGGAAAGTCTGATATCAAACAGACTGAAAAATAACATGGTGGAAAAGAGGCGACTTTAATTCTCAGTGAAGCAGAAGTACTAGCGAACCCCCCAAATTGCAAACCAAAAAGACCTTCACGACTAAAATTTCCCCTTTTAACGCATGAAGGGTCCGCGACCGGATGTGCGCCTCCCTTGCAGTGACCTTTTCCCAGGGGCCCTAACAACCCGGGTGAGCGAAAAATCTGTCGGATCAAAGCGACTGATTGTCCCCGCCGACCCCAGTCCTTAGCCGCCCCTCAAAGCCCTGGTGTGTTCTTGGGGCGCGGGAAGCGTGCGTAGAAAGCCTGAAGTGACCTGGGTTGGCCTGGTTATATCTTATCTTCCCTCCTTGTACCTTACTTCCCAAACTTTTGTCTTGCTATAACACAAGTATCAACTCAGTCATCTAATATAAATTTTTATAGGAACTCTTTCTGGTCGGGTTTTTCATATATTTCGTTCTTCCGTTCTCTTTTTGTTTCGTTCTGTCTGTTTTGGTTTCCCCCCACCCCTCCCCCTCCATCCTCCCTTTCCCTCTCTGATCTTCTTTCACCCGCTGCACTGGGGTTTCCTGCAGCGAGAGACACTTGAAAGGGGGTTTTCATTGCGTCATATCAAACATTCCCCCCCACAAGGACCCGGGGGGAAAAACCTTTTTCATGACATAAACCGCTTAGAATTGAAACCCCCCCCCTTTTTCCCCCCTCCTTTCCCCTTTCTTCCTCCTCCTCCTCCTCCTCCTCCTCCCCTCCTCCTCCTCCTCCTCCTCCTCCCTCCCTCCCCCCTCCCCCCTCCTCCCCCCCTCCTCCCCCTTTAATCAGATGCGGCATAATTGCAATGTTACATACAAAAAATCGGTTTTTAAATTTCCCAATTATAAAAAAGCAGTTTTTACGCAGATCACCCGGGGTCTAACGAAGTTGATTGGTTGGACCTCAAAACGGAATAACGCCGGAAAATTTTTGGAAATTTTATTCATAAAAAACTCCAACGGGGGTTGAAAAACTGTTCCCATGAAAAAAAAAACGTCTGAATAACATAAACAACTCAGTTGGTGATAATGATTCAAACAAATCCTTGGCAGTAAGCCCGACGTATAAAGTTTACAAACGATCAAATGCGGACTCCGATTCTAGAGAATACAATGACGAAAAAAGTCGTTGCAAAAGTTTAAATTTAAAGACAAAAAAGGGGCCCGAGTATGAAAAAAAATTGCAAAGGAATCCAAATCAAAACCCGAAAAAGGTTCTTTCAATACGTTCGAGTAAGAAAACGTCAAAACAAGTTTTGGGCCCCACTAAAAAGAAAGAATAACTCTTGGTAAATGATATAAGACATGGATTGTAATAAAGATTTACTTTAATGCGGTATTTTTAAAAGAAGACGAAGCTCCTTTTACCAAAACCCAAAAACATGTATCGGGGACTCGAAAGTGATAGATTGGAGATAGAAGATAACAGTAGACGAAATATCAAAGTTTTGCAGAAACTTGACCCATCAAAATCCGGGGGTGGACAAAATTTTTCGCCGCATTACTTCGCAATGTCACACCCAACTTTCGTTTCCCATTAAAGATTTTTCTAAATAAATCGCTTGGCAAAAATGTTCCTGTATGTGGAAATTACAATGTTAAAAACCGATATTCAAAAAAGGGAGTAAGAACCTCGAAAGTATTATCGCCCAATATCAACTCGTGATTTTAACTTTTTGAGAAATTTTTGCGGAAAAAATAGTTTTTTTCTCGATAAAAAAAATCAATATAAATTCCCAGCATTGGTTTCAAAATAAGAGATCCTGCTTAAAAAACCTATCGTTTTTTTAATGTCATTTATTAAAACTGGGACGAAAATCCCCTCAGATGTAATTCCCTTTGTTTTTTAGAAAGCCTTCGATACAGTTCCCCATAAGCGATTTTTGACCAAGCTAAGGCACATGGCTTAAAGAGAAATTATGTTCTGTTGGCAATTGGCTTTCAAAGAAACAACGGGTAGTAATAAATGGCGAGCATCTGATTGGTTAGATGTATGGGGGGGGTCCCCTCAGGGCTCGGTCTTGGGTCCACCTTTTTCTGATAATATAAACGATCTGGACTGCGGACTTGTATCTAAAATACCCAAAATTTGCAGATGACCCCAAAATTAGGCTAAAGAAATACTAAAAAACTGCGAACTCTAAAAAGGATCTCGACAAGCTATCAGTTGGAGTGATAAATGGCTATTGAAATTAAATTCCCCGATAAATGTAAAGTAATCATATAGAAACGATAACCTCAAATAAAACTATCAAAAAGCAAAAAAAAATCGTTAACTGAAGTACAGCAGGGAAAAAATTTTGGGGGTCATCATCAGAATGATCTTTTAAAAACCCGTTCGCATGGCTAAAATCTCAGAAAAAGGGGGAACATGATGTTGGGCTTTATTAAACCCAAATTTTTAACCAAAACTCCCAAAGTAAGACACAAATTTTACCTCCTTGTTAGGCCGCACTTGAATATGCCGTTTAAATTTTGGGGCCCTTTTTCGTAAAAGATCAAACCAATTGGAATCAGTGAAAAAAGGCAACCAAAAAAATTCCATCTCTGCGAAATTTACTTATGAAGAGAACTGCGGAAATTTAAAATGTTTTTTTAAAGGGACGTAAATCCGTGGGGATTTAAAAACCTTAAGATCAAAAAGGGTTTGATTCATTTAACAAAAGAACCAAATTTGGCTTTTTAACTCAATGGGCAACAAAAATAATGGTTTAAAAATAAACGGTCAAAGTTTCTCACCCATCTCCTAAAAAATATTTCAAGTTAGAGTCGTTGATCGATGAACAATTTTCCAGCAAATGTTGTCGAGGGCCCCACAATAACTCTTTTAAAAAAAAACTTGACCCACTGTAAAGGGAAATGGGTTTGATAGGTGCCCTGCGAATTATATTTATCCCCCGTCGTTTGTTGTAGTGGGAGTTGTATTAGTATATTTTTATCCTAATTCTGCCTACGAAAACTTCCCTGTTCCTATCTTCTTTTGGGGGAATGGGATCATTTTCCAACTTTTTCTTACAAATAGTTTTATGTTAGTAGATGTTTCAGCAGATACCCTCGTCATGGACCAAAAGGTCTCCTGGTGTCTGTTTTCCTATGTAATCCTTTTAATCCCCTTTCCCCCCCTCCCCTTTCCCCCTCCCCCTCCTCCTCCTCCCCTCCCCCCCCTTCCCCCCCCCCCCCTCCCGGGCCCCTCCCCCCCTTCAAAGGGGAGCGTCGTGAGCCGGGCAAAGCAAAATCCGCCTAACGTGTAACGCCCCTCACCAAAACACCGATCCTGAACACTTCAGGGCCCCCATGGCTTGTTTTCCCATCACCACCACCCCTACCCTCACCATCCCACTCGCATCACCTTCACTGTCACCCATCATCCCTTTACATCACCAAACGACCCAAAATTTAAACACCCCCTAAAGCTCCACTGTCATCACTTTTATTTTTTTTCCCACCACCATATCACCACTGTCCATCACCCCCCTCATCACCATAATCTCTGTTCACCTTCCCCCTTCATATCATTTAAACTCAGGGACGTGACGTTTTGCCGAATATCTAAAAGAGAGAGAAGAAGAGAGAGAGAGAGAGAGAGGAGAGGGGAAGAGAGAGGAGAGAGGAGAGAGAGAGAGAGAGAGAGAGAGAGGAGAGAGAGAGGAAAATGGGTGAGGGGGGAAATTAGTTTGAATGTAGTTTTTTTCTCGAAAAGAGAAAACGGCCGTGATATAATTTCGGAACCTACATTTTAAAGGGTTTTATTATGCAAGGTAAAGAGAGAGAAGAAAAAGAGAGGAAAAGAGAGAGAGAAAAGAGAGAAAGAGAAGAGAGAGAGAGAAAAAGAGAGGAGAGAGAGAGAGAGAGAGAGAAAAGAGAGAGAGAGAGAGGAAGAGAGAGAGAAAAGAGGGGGATTTTTGCTAATGCACATACTACATCTTCAAGGGGGTCCGTTTTGATTTTTTAACGAAAAGCATGAAAAAAAAAAACCCAAATGGAAAACAGCATCAATGTCAAAAAAATATTTAAAAAAATCCCGAACTCTATAGTTAATTCAAAACCTTTATAATTTGTCTGATTAAAAATTTTTTGTTATTCTTACTTTTCACGTCCCAAAAACCCCCGCGGGACCCACCCCATCTTATGAAAAAAAATTAGATACGTATTTTCAAAAAAATGTATATTTTTGCATTAGGGGGCCTGATAACAGATGCGTTTTGGGAGGAGGACGTGTAAAAGTGTGGGGGGCTTAATGAGGTTTCGGGGAATGTTTTTAGGAAAGGGTGGAGGGGGGAAATATTAAAAATGCCCTTTTGAGATCTGGGTTTTAAGGAGGAAAAGAGAGGAAAAGAGAGAAAGAGAGAGAGAGAGAGAGAGAGAAGAGAGAGAGAAAAGAGGAGAGGGGAGGAGAGGAGAAGAGAGAGAGAGAGAGAGAGAGAGAGAAGAAGAGAGAGAAGAAGATGAGAGAGGGAAGAGAGGAAGAAAGAGAGAAGAGGGGAGGGGAGAGAGAGGGGGAAGAGGAAGGAGAGAGGAGAGGGGGGAGAGAGAGAGAGAGAGGAAAAGAGAGAGAGAGAGAGAAAAGAGAGGAGAGAAGGGGGGGAGGAGAGGGGAGGGGAGAGAAAAAGAGAGAGGAGAGAGAAGAGAGGGAAGAAAAATTCGTATGCTAATGGGTTTTGCTCTCCCCCTCTCTCTTCTCCTTCCCCTCTCTCTCTCCCCCCTCCCCCTCTCTCCCCTTTTCTCCCCCCCCCCCCCTCCCCCTGGGGCCCTTCCCCTTTTCTCCCCTCCTCTTCTTCTTTTTCCTCCCTCTCTTTCTCTTATCCCTCCCTTTTTTTTTTCCTCCCCTTTTTCTAAAAATTTTCTTTTTTCTTTCCCCTTTTTTTTTCTTTCCCTTTTTAAACTCTCTCCCCGTTTTTTTTTTCTCCCCAAGGGGGGTCAAAAAGGTTTTATTTCAGCCCGTAAAAAACTAAACTTTTTGAGGGGTTTTGGAAAATTTACTCCATCATCCCTTAAAAAGGAAGAAGACATTTGAGTTTGAGGGTTTAACGAAGCCATTTGGGTCCCCAAAAGAAACATAAACTTTTGGGTAGTTTTCGTAAAATGTTTGTTATCCTTTGAAAACTAAATTTGGGTTTTTTATTCCTAACTGAATGCTCCAGTTTGTTTTTTTTTTTTTTTTGAATTTTACACAACGGAAAAAAATTTTTTTAACCTTTATATTCAAAATTCTTTTTTGAAAAAAAAAATGTGTTCTGGTGGTAAGGGAAAGTTTTTTTCAATTTCCGTGAGCCCCTGCTAAAGGGGGGGTGAAACGAGTCCATCGCTGGAGAAACATAAGCGTTTTGGGGTAATGTTTGTGAGGGCTAACGGGTGTTTTTTTCTCCCATTGGAGGCTGTAAAAGGAAACACATGGACCCTTGGTGATGGTGTCACGTTTGACAAAGCCCTTTTATCCACTTTACTAAAATAAGAACAAAATTACAAAAAGGCGTAGGCCCCCCCGTGGTAGTTTTTTTATTTTCACACTCATTCCCCTTCATCCCCCGTGGGGTTTTTCTGCCCCTTTTAAAAATCTTAAGACTCCCCCCTAAATATTTTGACGACGAAACCAAACGGCCTCTTGTAGCTCCTTATTTTCAGTTTTTTTTATTTTTTCCTTGCTCGACATGGCAGGAATCCCCCCCCAAAACCCCGGGGGCCCAACTGTAGTTTTTTTCCCCAATTTTTCAAATTTAACAGGTCTTTAACCGAGAGTTTTAGGCGCTAAAACCTCTAAATCCCCATCCCCGTTTCCCCGCCCCTTTCCTCCCCTTTTTGTAGATTTTTTTTTATGCATTTTTGTTTATTTAAATTTGATCACCGCCTTTTCTCCCAACAACCCAAGCCGTGGGGCATTGTTATTAAAAAGGAATGTTGTTTAGGACGTAAGACTTCTACCAACTTTCTCCTCTTCTCTCTTTGTTTCTTTTTTCCCCCTTTCTCCTGTCTAATTTTTTCTACAAATTTTCTTTTTTTATAACAAATTACACCCCCTTTCCCCAAAACACCCCCAGCCCGGCCCCCCAAAGTTTTAAAAAATGGGGGGGGGGGGGGGGCGGTTTTTTCTTGAAACTCCCTCAACATTAAACACGCCTTCCCCTTTTTTAGGGAAAACAAACATCCCAAAACATAATTTTCTAAAAATATAATCATAATATAAATGGCTTTTAATTTTAGCATCCTTAACCCCCCCGAATGGGGAAAAGCATCAGCACAAGGGTTTAAAACCCCCTCGTATTCTTTTGGCAAAGAAAAGCTGTCCTAGTGTGCAAGAAAATTTTCCGGACAAATGATTATCAATAAGTTTAATTTTAACATTTTTAAAAAATGAAAAATAAAAAAAAAACCCATATGTTAATTTTTTTTTTGGGTTTTTTAAAAAAATCAAATTCTAGTCCCCTCTTTTTTGACAAAATTCAAAGTTAATAAACACATTTGTACCCTGTATTTATTATGTTATATGGGTTAAAATTTGGCATAAGCATTTTTTTTACCTATTTCCCCTCAAAGGTTAGGTTTGTTTTGTGTGTGTGTGTTTGGTTGGGGTTTGTGTGGGGTTTGTTGTGTGTTGGGGTGGTAGTTTTTGGGGTTTGTTGTGGTGTGGGGGTTTTTGTGGTGTTTGTATGTGTTGTTTGTGGTCGTGTGGTTTTTTGTGTGTTTTGTGGGTGGGTGGGTGGGGGGGGGGTGGGGGTGTGGGAAGATGGTTGTTGTGCGTGGATGTGTGGTGTGTATGTGTGTGTGTGTGTGTGTGTGGGTTTGGGTGGGTGTGGGGGTGTAGGTGTGTGTGGGGTGAGGGTATGTGTGTGTGTGTGTGGTGTGTGTGTGTGTGGTGTGTGTGTGTAGGGTGGGGTAATTTTTGGGCACACACAACAAGTAAAGTGCATGCACAATTTTATTTTTTAAACAAAAGCAGTACTACATGAAATATCAAGAACAAAATGAAAATTTATATTGAAATTCCCTTGCAGTCTGTCCTCTATTTCCGTTTTTTAAAAAAAAACAAAAAGGAAACGAATGTAATGATTTTTTTTCAATCTGATTTTTTTCTAACTTATTCTTCTTATTCTTATTTTCTCTTCGTTTACAAAAAAAAATGATCATGCCTGAACTTCTTTATACAATCTACGGGCAATTTTCGTAAAATAGACTTTTAGGAAGACATTTGTGTTGGAACGGAGGGGGGATTTGGAAAATTTGCCGTGTCTTAGTCAAAAAAGATGGGGATGACGGGAAGCGCTTTCTGCGAACTGCCCCAATTTTTTCCGCGGGGACTCAGGGCCCCTCGGCGGGGAGACGTGACGCGCGTAGTCAGTCCCTCCCGTCAGCTTTAAGGACGGACGGGAGGATAAAAAAGATCATATAATAAGGGGGAAAAGGGGGGCCCGAAGAACAGACGGCGCGTTTGGAAGAGCAGACCCGCCCCCGCACTTCCCTCAGTACACTTTCCCCGGGGGGGTGTTTTTGTGTGTTTTTTGTGTTTTGTGTGTTTGTTTTTTGGGGTTTGGGTTTGGGGGGGTGTGTGTGGTTTGGGATGGGGGGAAAAGGTGATGCACCAGAAGTTTTCTTATGAGCAAATTTTTCAAAAGGCGGTCAGACCACCATTTCCCCTCTCTTCTCTCTCTATTTTCTCCCCCCCTCCCTCCCCCCCTCTCTCTCTCTCTCTCCTCTCTCTCTCTCATCTCTCTCTCTCTCTCTTCTCTCTCTCTCTCCTTCTCTCTCTCTCATCTCCTCCTCTCTCCACAGTATCTTCCAAAACGTGTTCTGGTTCTCGACAGGCAAATTAAGCAATACGTGTAAACCACGGCTCTCAGAAAAAATGTGCAGCCTTTGCACAGTAATTGGTGCTGTTTTGTTCTTGTGGCAAAAAAAAGTACCCACATTTTATGTCAGGTGCGCAGTTATGAAGTCATTCTGCAAGAGGAAAGTCCCTTTGTTTCTACTTCATAGTACGCGAGGCCGAGATAGGTGAAAAAAATTAAAGGGGTCCTATAGTATCAAAATAGAGAAAGTAAAGTATTGGCCATTTTTATTTGTAGAAGTTCAATTTCAAGATGTTTTGATGTGTACCTCGCTGCACACACACCACACACAACAACAACACACACACACACACACCACAACACACACACACACACACACCACACACACACACACACACCACACAACACACACCACACACACACACACACACACCACACACACACACACACAACACACAACACACACACACAACACACAGTCACACACACACACACACCGGACACCACACACACACAGGACCACACACACCACACAATCACAAACACACAGTCACACAAAACACACACACACCACACACACACACACACACAGACACACCACACAAACACATACCGACAGACACACACACACACCCACAACCACACACCACACACACACACAAAACACCCACAACCCACAAACAACACACACACACACACACCACACACACACACACAACAGCACCACACCACCTATCCTGGTTAATACACATACAGTGTCTGCGTGGGTGCAGTGTTAATGTTCTCTGTTAATGTTCTGTGTCACTGCGGGGGGGGACCGCACGCAGGTTCATGCCACGCTCACGGCTCTCGATATCTTTCCCCGGAAACGCGGCCAGTTACTGTCCCCCTTGAGCAAGGGAATAGGGATGTGTGTGCGTGGCAGGTGATTGGGTCCCAGCTTTACGCAAAAGATCGGTCTTTAGAGCTCTAAGATCTTTCTTTCTAGGAGGGTAACAGCTGGCGGTCGCAGTGTTTTTCGCGATAATCAAGGCCATGGGGGATATTTATAGACACAAAAAACACACACGTACGCTGTGGGTGGAGCAGTAGGGGTGTGTGCTGCAATACTGGTTGACTTTGGGTGCACTCTGGGTTTTTTAAAACCTCGTTCGCCGAGCACCTGAGTCAGAGCCTATTAAGACGGCGGCGGCGGTGAAGGGGTGACTGGCTTGAAGGCCCCGCGGTTATTAAGCCCGTGTTTGTACAGGACACGGAGGGAACTTTTATGGTGACCTGAAATACTGCATGGATCTTTCCTTCCTGGAGGTGAGATCGTTGTGGAATGCCTCTTAAAATGCCTTGGCGGGGCGCACCGGGCCGACTCCGTGATGAGTGTGTGGGAGTGTGGATGACCAAGCGGGTGTTGGGACAGGCCTCCCCTCCTCCTGGGCCTGCCTCGGAGATATGTGATCCCTGGCAGCCGTTGGCCAGCCGGTGCCGGGGCGATTTTTTTGATTTTGATTTTGTTTTTGTTACTGTTCAGTTCATATGGTTTGTTTTTTTGTTGTGTGTTTGTGTTTGTGCTGTGATCACGGGCGCGGCCTCGGGCGCGACCTTAACACTTTACAGAGTGACACACGTGGCACAATATTGATAGAAATTTATATCAGTCAAATTTTTTTTTTTTTTATGGATATAAAAACTCATGTAATTGAAAAAAAAAAACGCCCCCACACCAGTCGCACCACACACGCAAACACACGCAACCAGCTCACCTGCATACATTCCACACAACACGCACGCACGCACGCACGCTAACCCCAAAAAAAAAAAACTTTTGGCTAAACCATCGATTTTCTATTCAAGCAGAATATTTGCATTTGCATTCGCGAATAATATTTTTTAATTATTATTTGCATCAGAGAGCTTTCGCATAGTAAATGTTGAACCATAGTTACATATTAAGACCATCTCTGGTGGTGAATATTTAAAAAAATTATGCTGGTGATATTGGAAGAAGAAAAAAATTCAAAGTGGGATGGTCAAAGTTCATTGATTCAGCCGTGGTGCTCGGGTGGAAGAGGTTCATTGGAGTCAGGCGTTGTCGGAGTGGGGAAGAAAAGTTCATTGGAGTTAGCGTGTCGGGTGGAAAAGTTCATTGGAGTCAGCGTGCCGGGTGGAAAAGGCAAAATTCTTGAAAAGAACCACCCAGTATATTTTTTCACTCGTTTTTCTCTTTCATGCTCTGTATCTATTCATGAAATTTTTAGCGACTCGTCAGCCGGAATTTCCGTAACGGTGGGTTAATATATAAATTATATAATATATATATATCACTTATATATATTATATATATATATATATATATATATATATATAATATATAATATTATATATATATATCTAATCTATATATATATATATATATGTATATATATTATATTATATATGTATATATATATATATATATATATATTATATGTATGTATATATATATATATATGTATATATATATATATATATGTATATATATATATTATATATATATATATATATAATATTATATATAATTATATATATATATATATATATAGTTTATATATATATATATTAAAAAAGAACGTGTTCCAATGCAGAATTCAAAGGCTGCCTGGCGAGATCAGGAATGCGAAGTGTCACGTCTCAGACAGATAATAAATGCGCCTTTCATTCGAGCATCTGGCGGATGACAACAAATTGTGGGTATTGCAGTGCCTTGTGAACACAAAAGCATCCTGACCTGATGAGACAGTGATACTTATCTGTGAACAACACCCTGAAGGATCCAGGTTCTCCTATGATGCGATGGTCCCCGGCGTTTTACGTGGACGTTAATATTGACACCAATGTTAGGTACTCTGAAATGCATCACGCGCTTTCAGTCTCGCAATTATATTTCCCTCACGAAAAAACAACATATTTGCACATAGCAAATCAGTACGTCGATTGGTTTTCAATGTTTACAGTTGCATCGTGAATGTTCTCACAACCAATCATTTAATAAAATGAATTACAGACCCAATGGGGAGTTTCCAAAGCTCTAAGCCGCAGATGTCCCTCGCGCATATCTAACATCCTCAGCAATTTCAGGGCTGAATGATCTATATTACCGTAAAATTCCTTAATTCTTTGGGAACATATTCAGAATTACCTTCAATACAAACAAACTGAAAAAACAGTCTTAATTTAAAAAATGTAGTTTTTATCATTTTATTTGTATGCACTTGGTGAAAATATTGGCAAAAACAATTGATATATTTGAAAAACTCAATCTTTAAAAACGCTTTTCATAAAAAAAACGGCAAAGCAAGTCCAAGCAGAATGAGGCTTCAGGAAATATCTACTGTAGTAAGTATTTCACGGTACCTGTTTTGCGGTGTGTCTCTGTCCTGTCTTGCGACGAACATTTAACCTAAACAGAGTTGGCGTTCAGCATCTCAACAGAAGAAAACCATACCGCCGGCCAGGCATCTGTTATCAATCATCCACTTTCCTGTAGACACCACACGGGAGGAAAAACTCAGCACAGCGCCCCGCTCCCCCTACCTCACAGCTATTACTCTGATAACTCTAACGCCTCAATACCAAGAAAACTGTCATCCTAACTATTATCCACCCATTATCTCATCACACTCTCTATCCTCTACGGGAATATTCCGCTGGCATCCCGCTTTCCCACATACCGTTTCCCCATAAAGGAGACTTTCGTCTTTCGAGACGAAATAGTTAAAAAAACGCCCAACTGTCTTCCATCCAGTCCCGGACTGTCGTTTTGAGATGCCAAGAACTTAAATTATTCTGGGTTAAATGTTTCGTCGCAAGATAGACATATACACCCAAAACAGGTACTCAAGTGAAGCTTACATACAAGTAGATATTTCCTGAAGCTCATTCTGCTTGAACTTGTGTTTTTTTTTATGAAAAGACGATTTTTAAAGATGAGTTTTCAAATATTTCAATGTTTTGCCCAATATTTTACAAGTGCAGACAAATAAAATGATAAACTCCATTTCTTTTATTAAGAACTGTTTCAGTTGTTGTATTGAAAGGGGTAAGGAAAGGTAGGGGGGTTTTTTATGGGTAGTTTTAAGTTAATTTATGTGGGGGTGGTAGGTGGGTATATTGTTAATGAAGAATGTGGGTTAGAAGGGAATTGGTTTTAGTTTGGAAGGTTAGTTTTTTGGTTTATGTAAGGGGTTTGGTTAAGATTAGTTAGGTTATTATGTTAATGGTTATGTGGGGAGTTTTGTAATTTTTTTGGTGTTTTTATTTTTTTAATTTTGTTAGGTTTGATTGTTTTTGTTTTTTTTTAATTTAATTGTATATTGATTTGGTTTAGTTTTTTTATTTTTTGTAATTTTTTTTTTTATGGTTTTGTTTATTTTTAATTTTTTAATTTGTATATTTTTTTGGTTAATATTTTGTTATAATATTGTGTTATTGATTTTAATATTGATATAAGTTGTTATTTGTTAATTTTTTATTTATGATGTGATTATAGGTAGTTTGTTTTGGTTAATTTAAATTTTATTATTTATATGATTATAATAATTGAATTAATACTTTTTTATGTAGTTCTAGATGTATCATATGTATTTAATTGTTTGATTTAGTTTTAGATTAAATGGTAATTATTTGGGTGTGTATTTTGTCAAAGAATGAATAATAATGAAATATAATGTATTTATATTTATATTTGGTTTAATATGTAAGTTTTTAAATGTGTTATCATTTTTATTGTGTCAGAGAATAACTTTAATTTTTTTTTATATTTTTTTAAATTTTTTGTGTGTTTTTATGGAATTTAGTTTTGATAAGTTACTAATTTATATATTTATAATAATTTGAGGGAAGTGATTGTGTGTATGTTTAAGAAGTATAATTATAATAATTATTTTAGTAAGAGTGATTTGGTGTTTTTTGATTTATTTAATAATGTGATAATTACTAATTATGTTATTTTTAATAAGTTTAATAAGTATGTTTAATTATGGTATTTTATTTTTTAATTTTTTTATTAATTATATTTTTTTTATAATTTTAATTTTCATTGGTGTAAAATTTATAATTTTTAATATTTTGTTTATAATTAATAATTTTGTTTTTTTTTTTTAATTTTTATTTTTTCTTTATATGAATAATATAATTTGTTTAATTATTATTTAATTAATTCTTTTATTTGTTTTTTTTTAATAATTTAATATTATTTTGATTTTTTTATTTTTTAATTATTTATTTTTGTACATTTTTAATATTAATTATTTTTTTTTTTTTTTTTTAGTTTTTTTTTTTTATTTTAAGATGTGGTTTGATTATATAATAATTGTTTATGAATTTTTTTTATAATACTCTTTATGTGTTTATTTTGATAGATTTTTTTTTTTTTTTGTTTCTATTTTAGTGTTGTATTTATGTTTAATTTATTGGTAATTTATGTTTTATTTATATAATTTTTTTTAATTAATTTTGTTTAAATTTTTTTTAATTTATTAATTATTTAATTTAATATTTAATTAATAATTATAATTAATATTTTTTATATTTTTTATACCTTAATTTTTATTATGTATTTATTTTTAATTATTTTTTTTTATTTATGATTTTTAATTATTAATATTGATTTGATTATTTAGTAATTTTTTTTTTGATTATTTAGTAATTTTTATTTTTTTTTATTTAATATTAATTTTAATTTTTTTTTTTTTTAAAATAGTCTAAGTAATTAATATTTTTGATTTTTTATTATAATATAATTTATTTTTTTATTTTTTTTATTTTAATACTTAAATATTTTTAATTATTAATAATTAATTGGTATAATAATTATTTTAAATTATTTGTTCTTTTTTTTTAATATTTTTTTTATTTATTTTGTTATATTAATTTTTTTTTATTTATATTTTTTAATTTTTTTTTTTTAATTTTAATATTTTTTTTTAATTTTAATTAATAATAATTAATTAATTTTTTTAATTTTAATAATTTAATATTATTTTTTTATTATAATTTTTTAAAAATTTTTTTTTTTTACTATCATTTTTTTTTTTATTTATTTTGTTTTTTAATTTTAAAAATTTAATTATTTTATAATAAACTTTTTTATTATTTTATTATTATAATTAATAATTAATTTTTTTTTTTTTTTTTTTTTTATAATAATTATATTTTTTTTTTTATATTTATTTTTTTTTTCATAATTTTTGTTTTTTTTTTTTTTATTTTTATAATTTTTATTTTAATTAATTTTTTTAATAATAATATTTTAATTTTTTTTATAAATTTTTTAATTTTTATTTTTTTAATTAATTTTATTTTAATTTTTTTTTAATTTTAAGTCTATTTTTTTATTATATTTAATTTATTTATTTTTAATTTATTTAATCTTTTTTTAATTTTTTTAATTATGTAATATTTTTAATTTTTTATATTTTTTATTTTAATTTTTTTTTTTTAATTTATTTTTTTTATTTTTTTTAATTTTAATTTTTTTTATTATTATTAATTTATAATTATAATTAATTTTTTTTATTTATTATTTTATTTTTATAATTTTTAATTTTTTTTTTTTTTATTTTTTTTATTTTTTTTTTTAATTTAATATTAATATAATTATTTTTTTAATTTAATTTATTTATTATTTATTTAATTTAATTTAATTTAAATTTTTATTTTTTATTTTTTTTTTTTTAATTATTTAATTTTATAAATAATTATTTTATTTAGGTTTATTTATTTTTTAATTTAATTATTTTATATAATTTTATATAATATTAATTATTTAATTTTTATTTTTTTTTTCTTTTTTTTTATAATATTTTTTTTTTTTATTTTATTTTTTAATTTTATTTTTTTTTTTTTTTTTAATTTTTTTTTTTTTTACTACTTTTTTATTTGTTATTAATTTTTTATTTTAAATTAATTAAACTATTCATTTATTTTTTATAATAATTTTTTAAAATTAATTTTAAATTTTATTTAAAATTTTATTTTTTTTTTTTTTTTAATTATTTTTTTTTAATATTTTTTTTTTTATATTTTTTTTATTTTTTCTTTTTTTAATAATTTTTTTTTTTTTAATTTTATACTAGATTTATTTTAATAATTTATTTTTTATTTTTATATTTTTTTTTTAATTTTTTTTTTTTTAATTTATCAATATTTTTATTTTTGATTAATTTTTTTAATGTTTTTTATTTTTATTTTTAATTTTTAATTATTTATTTTTATTTTTTAGGTTTAAAATTTTTATTATTAATTATTATTTTTTTTTTAATTTTTAAAATTTTATTATTTTTTTTAATTATAATTTATTTTTAATTTCTTATTTTTAATTTTATTTAATTTATTAATAAATTTTATTTTTTAATTTTTTTTTTTATTAATTTTAATATTATATTTTTGATAATTAATTTTTAAATAATTTTAAACTTTTTAAACATATTTGTTATTTTTCATTTTAATTTTATTTTTTTAATATTTTTATTAATTTCTTAATTAAATTTATTTTTTTTTTATTTAAATATTATTATTATAATATAATTAATTTTTTTTTTATATTTGTTTTTTTTTATTATTAATTTAAATATTTAAATTTTATATATATTTTAAATTAATTTTATTGTTTTAATTTTTTTTTTTTTTTATTAATTAATTTTTATTAAAATTTTATTTTTATATTTTTAATTTTTAATAATTTAAATTATAATTTTATAATTTTTTTTATTTTAAAATTATTTTAATTTTTTTAATTAATTTTTTATAAAATATTATTTTTACTTTATTTTTTTTGTTTAAATTTAATTTTATTAATTTCTTTATATTAATTTAATTTTTAAATATTATAATATATTTTTTTTTATATTAATATTTCATTTATAATTATCTATTTTTTTTTTAATATAATTCTTTTTTAAATTTTTTTTTAAATTTTTTTTTATTTAATTTTTATCTTTAATTTTTTATATTTATTATTAATTTATTATATTTCTTTTTTTTATCTTTTTTTTATAATTTTATATTTAATAATTTAATTAAATTTTATATATTTTAATTTTATTATTAATAATTATTAGAATAAATTTTTCAATTTATTTTTTTTTTAATTTTTTAATTTATTATTATTTTCTTTTATTTATAATTAATTATTTTATATTTATTTTTAATTTTTTTATTATTAATAAATTACTTTTTTATATTTTTTGATATATATATATTTAGTAGTTCAATAATTTTTTATTTATTAATAATTTTATTTAATTTAATTTTATTTTTAAGTTTTTTTTTTTAATTTTTTTTATTTAATTTTATATTTTTTATTTATTTTGTTAATTATTTAATTTTATATTTTAATTTTAATTTTATATAAAAATTTTTTAATATTTATTAATTTTTTTTTTTTAATTATTTTTTTATATTTTTACTTTTTTTTTAATTTTAATTTATATTTAATATATTACTATAATTTTAATTTTTTATTTTTAATTACATTTAAATCTATTAATTAATTATTTTATTTTTTTTTTATTTTGTATATTAATTTATGTAGTTTATTTTTTTTAATTCTTTTTAATTAATTCTTCTTATAATTTTATTTTTAACAATTATTTTTAATTAATAATTTTATATTTTTGATTTATTTATTATAATTTTTAATATTTTTAATTAAATATATAATTAATATTTTTTTTTTTATTATATTTTATAATTTTTAATTTAATTAATTTTTTTTTTTGTTTAATTAATTTTAATAATTTAATAATTTTTAATATTTATTATAATTTTTATTTAAAATAAATTATTTGTTTTTTATTAAGTTTTTTATTTTTTTTTTTTAAAATTGATTTTTTATAATTTTATTTTTTATTAATTAATTTTTTTGTTAAGGTTTTATAATTCAATTCTTTTTTTATTTTATTTTTTGTTAATCTATAATTTAATTTTTTTTAATTATTTGTTATTTTTTTAATTTTAAATTATTTTTTTTTAATTATTATTTTTCTAATTTATTTAAATTTTTTTTATTTTCAATTCTGATTAAAATTCTTATTTAAAATATTAAGTTTTTTTTTATTAATTTTAATTTTATTTTTTAAATTAATCTTTTTTTTTTATTTATAATTTAATTTATATTTATTTTATATTATTTATTATATTTAAATTATATTAATTTATTTTTTTTTTTTTTTTATTTTTTTTTTATTTTCAATATTATTAATTTTTTTTTTTAATTTATTTTTTTTTAATTTTATTTTCTTTTTTATTTTTAATTTATTATCCTGATTTTTTTTTAAAATAATTTTTAATTTTTTTTATATTTTTTTATTTTTTAATATATTTTAATTTAATGGTTAATTTTATTTTATATTTATTGAATTTTTTTTAATTTTTTATTTTTTAATTTTAATTTTTTTTTTTATTTTTTTTTTTTTTTTTAATTTTTTTTTTAATTTAATAATTTTTTTATTTTGTTAATTAAAATTAATTTTATTATTTATATTTTATTTTAAATTTATATTTTTTAATTTTTAATTTTTTAAATTAAATTTTAATAATATTTAATTCTGTGTTCCCAAAGAAGTACAGAGAAAATTTACGGTAAATGATAGATCATTCAGCTGAAAGTGTGAGGATTGTGAGAGAGCCTGAGAGACAGGCTTTGAGCGTGAGGCTTATTAGAAAAAACTCCCCATTAGTAGCAGAATTTCAATATCACAGCGGGATTTTTGCCCAGGCCGTGATCCGGTCGTACACTAATACAAAACAACCACATGATCACTGCCTTAGCGGGTCCTAAAAAAAAATTATTTTACTACTGGTGGTATCAGCCTACGCATTTAATCCCTCTAACTCACACTTATGCCTCCTCAACACCAATGGACGGTCATTTGGTCGTGTCCATTCCGAAAAAAAAAAAGGTTCTGCGTGATGTCACACGACAAGCACACAAGGGAACTAGGAGGGGGGGGGGGGCGGGGGCACTCAGGGGGGGGCACTCAGTAGAGCGCATACCTCCGCCCCCGGAAATTTCAATTCAATTATATATAAAATATATTATTATATATATATAAATAATATATATATATATATATATGCATTATGCACTCCTTAGGGTATGAGCGCCATACCTCCGGCCCCCCGAATATTTCATCAATTTGGTTGCCATTGGCAACAGTTGTCAATAGATTTCATCCAAAATTAAATCAGGTTCTCCTTATACCAAATAGGGGACTTGGTTTTTTTATCCGAGTTTGGTCCAAATAAATTTATTCGTAACTTTTCGAGAAATCCTGTACACTAACAGGACAGACAGACAGACAGACAGACAGACCAGACAGACAGACGAGACAGACAGACAGACAGACAGTCGGGGTGAAAAACATAACCCCTCCAATGCGTTGGCGGAAGGTAAAGATCGAGGCTGATGGTCGTGGTGTGAGGTGAGGCTTATTGTGCAAGGTCGTGGTGTGTGAGGTGAGGCTATGTGTTGCATGGTCCGTTGGGTGTGAAGGTGAGACTGTTGCTGCATGGGTGGTTGTTGAGGTCGAGACTGTGGGCATGGTCGTGGTGTGGGTGAGGCTGTGTGCATGGAGTGGTGTGAGGTGAGATGTGTGCATGGTCAGTGGTTGTGAGGTGATGCTGTTGTGCATGGTCGTGGTGCTTTGGAGGTGAGGCTGTGTGCATGCGTCTGGGTGTGAGGTGAACTGTGTGAATGGTCCGTGGTGGTTGTGCGGTGAGGCTGTGTGCATGGTCGTGGTGTTGTGAGGTGGGTGAGGCTGTTGCCATGGTCGTGTGTGAGGTGAGAGACGTTGTGCATGGTCGTGTGTGAGGTGAGGCTGTGTGCATGTCGTGGTGGTGTGAGGGTGAGGGGGCTGTGTTGTCTGGTGCATGGTCGTGGTGTGAGTGAGACTGTGTGCATGGTACGTGGTGTTGAGTGAGACTGTGTGCATGTCGTGGTCAGTGACGGTGAAAAAAACGGTGTGTGCATGGTCGTGGTGTGAGGTGAGACTGTTGGCATGGGTCGTGGTGTGAGTGTGAAACTGTCTGTGCATGGTCGTGGTTGTTGAGGTGAGGTGAGGCTGTATGTGGCAATGGTCCGTGAGGGTGAGGTGAAACTGTGTGCATGGTCGTGGTTGTGAGGTGAAGGCTGGGCATGGGTCGGGTGTGAGTGAGGTGGAGGCTGTGGGCATGGTCGGGTGTGAGGGAGGCTGTGTGCATGGTCGTGGTTGTGAGTGTGAGGCTTGTGTGCATGGACGTGGTGTGAGGTGGTGTGAGGTGAGGCTGTTGCTGCAGGTGTCGTGGTGTGAGGTGAGGCTGTGTGCATGGACGTCGTGTGAGGCTGGGCTGTGTGCAATGGTCGTGTTGTGTGAGGTGAGGCTAGCTGTGCATGTTGCAAGGTCGTGGTGTGAGGTGAGCTTCGGAGAGTGTTGCATGGTCGTGTGGGTGATGTGAGTGCTGGTTGTGTGCCATGGTCGTGGTGTGAGTTTTTGTCTGGCTACGACAGCCAAAGAGCGTTTCTCACGTAACCTACGGAATGTGTAATGTATATATCATATTCGGTGGGTTTGGAAAAATTTATAATATTTTAGTTTGTGCACTGTGAAAGACATAAAAGAGTTGGTAGTGATGAGCCGTTGTGGGTGACCCCGAGCCAGGCACCATGAAGGTAAAGAGGGCACCGGTGAAAGTGGTGGGACGCTAGTGTGGAAAGTTACTATTAGCACATGGGAAACAAACAGAAGCGGGCGTGTGTGATTGTGATGAGGCGCCGGGCATGCGTGCCACACCCAGGGCAAGGGCTAAGGGATACGGCCCTCACAACCCTCCCGCCTTTACGTGCCAGTCACCAATCATTCCTACACATAACATTCACGATCCCTCTCTATACGTTATTAAAAGTGGGACGCGATGCAATGTAAATAAAATGCTTTGACATGAAACATTATAAACTGTGTTGTGAGAAGGGATAATATAAGATTTTCATACTATCTAGGACACTTCTGCAATTACACTTACCAAGGTTATTTGACTATACAAAGCGCCGCCGCCACCGTCAGCACGAACTAGGCGGGACTCGAACCGCTGACCGAATGCACAGGGACGCGGCACATTGCGAACTCACGTCTCTCTACCAAACCTTGCCACCCTATGAGGGCCTGGTTCTGTGAGAGAGGGAAGCGCCATAAAAGTGGATGCGGGAGAGAAGGAGCAGCACAGTACATAGCGAACATAAGAAAAATAAGGAGCTTACAAAGAGGCCGCGAGGGGCCACAAAGTGGTAGTTCCTGTACCTAACACTACCTACAGCCACCTTCCATCCCATCCATGAACTTGTCCAGCCCCTCTTTAAAGCTCCCAATGCTCCCACTAACTACTTGTTCTACGGAGGTCCATTCCAATCATATTGCACACCCTATGTGAACCAATTTTTCCCTATTTCCTTTCTAATCTACGCTATTCCAGCTTGAATCCAGTTACTGTCTGTTCTACCCTGGTTTATTAAAACGCCGTAAGAACTTTCCCTACCCTCCTTTATTAAATCCCCTTTATCCACTTAAAACTTCCAGCAGATCCCCCTTACTCTGCCGTCTCTTGAGTGAGTGTAACTTTAATCACCCTTTTCAATTCTTCTCATAAACTAAAGTTACGCATACCAGCATCCCTTGTATCATTTTTTTTGGTTTCATCCCCTTCTGCAATGATTTAACAAAGCGAGTATCCATCCTGTAATATGTGAGAAACAAAACTGAACCGGGCATTAGTCTAGGTGAGGTCTGACTAGAGCCAGATAAAGCTTTATGAAAACTTCCGCACTTCTACTTTTAACACTTCTGTGTGGTAATGAATCCTAACACTCTATTAGCTTATTTTCTATTTCTAGCTTTCAATACATTGTTTTCAGGTCGGAGGTCTGGTCTCACCTCACTCCAAGACATGTTCACCTTCTGATCTTCTTTCCAGCGATACATTGCGTATGGTGTATCTATTACCAAGGGTTCTTTTCTACCAACATTTCATAACGCTGCACTTATCAATAATAAATTACAGCTGCCATCTGACTGCCACTCATTAAGGTTTGTCATAAGTCTCCCTGCAATATATGTTTACATCAGACTGTGAACTGTGATTCCAATAATCCTACCTACCTTAGTATAATCAGCAAACTTGCTGTATCACTGATTAATCCTGCTATTCCAAGCGTGTTGATGTAAATCAAAAATAGAAATGGACCCAAAAAAGTAATGGAACCAAAAACAGACCCTTGTGGAATTACATTTGTCCACCTGTACCCATTCAGATTTAGAAACTATTAATTGTAACCCTTTGTTGCCTGATTACTTACGCCAAGCTCGGATCCAACGGAAGAAACCTTTCACATCTATTCCATGAGCCTTAACATTATATTTTAGATTCGCTCGTTGTCGGTACTTTGTTAAATGCCTTACTAAAGTCCAAGTTTTTAGTATTATATCCATAATCCTTATTCATTATCTGCCGTCTCATAAAACTTTCCTTATAATAAAAACTCAATAAATTGGTGAGACATGACCTACCCTCTGTGAATCCATGTTTTGTGAACATTGATTCAACCTATGTTTTTATCTAAGGCTCTATCCTCTAATGTTTTTTTGTAATAATAGATTCGAATATATACAGACCACTGACGTTAGACTCTTAAGGGTCGATTAATTTGACTTTAGCTTGTCTCCCTCTTAAGTATGGGGATTACATTTCCTTTCCTCAACAATAAACGGCACAATCGCCTATCTTAACCGATTCCTTAAAAATGTGCACTAACGACTCACTAACAACCTCTTTGCATTTTTTAATACTCTGGGATACACTTCATTCTGGTCCTGCCGATTTAAAATTCTTCATTTTATCTATACCCTCTTCCCCCATAATTTCCCTAGTTATCTCAAAGTCATTGAAGTTCTCCTCATCGCTTCTTTGAAAAATCTGTTCACTGCCGATTGTCTGTGTATCCTCCTCAGTAAAAACACTTAAGAAAATAATAATTTAGATTTTTACATATCCTCATTCCGTATTTAAGACCTCACCTTGCCATAACCAACGGCCCCACTAATTCCCTTGTCTTGATTTTATATACCTGATAAAAACCCCTTTGGGTCGCTTTTCGCCTGTCATTTGTTCTTTTACATCTCATATGTTCTTAGATACTTTGTTAGAGCTCTTCACAGTCCTCGCCATCACGTTATACTCCAAGTTGACCCTGAGAGAAGGCGCGACGGGCGCACCCCCCGGCGGTGCGTCACAGGGCAGAGGGTACTAATCCTGAAAGGACCGCCCGACCACTGCTCCCTCTGCAGACGGAGCTGGTGGGCAATCCAGCACGCCCTGGAGCACGGGCCCGCCACCGTCGGTAGAAGATAGTGGTCGTCCACCGACTCCAGGTCCTGCCTGTACAGGTCCTTTCGCAGCTTGAGCCCACCACACGGACAACGTGCGGCTCACCACCACTATCGTGCTTGCCCAAAGAATCGCAGCGCAGAGGCGTCACGTGCGGCTCAACTGGGTGGCCCAGCCACGTGGGGCTGCGTGGGGGAAGGGGGAAACGACTGGTCCAATGGCTGCTGAATGAGGCTGCCCCCCCGCGCAGTCACCAAGGTGCATACAGTCACCACCGTGTTCCTGCCCCCAGCATACAGCAGGGCAAGACGATGGCCAGACGTGTGCCGCAACAGCAAGAGCAATAACACCGCGGAGATGAGGCGTCCATCCGAGCAAGGCGGGCAGGTATGCCAAGCCACCCCGCCTACCGCCCACTGTTTCCCGCCCGCCAAGCTTTCCAGTGGCAGACGAGATAAAGCTACACCGACTCCGGCTGGCTTATCGCACTCTGGAGGAGCTGAGGGAACGATTTTCGAGATGGTCGGCAGTAGTGACCACTGTGGCCACCTCGCCCGAACCCACTAACTCAAAGCCACTAACCTGTGTCCTGCCCAGACACGGCTTAGCTGAGGCAGCAGATCGAGCGGCCCAGAGGACCGACGAGGACGATAGGGCATCTTCTGGTGCTACGGCTGGCACTAGAGGACTGCTCGGCTGTTGGTAGTGGCGCGCAGCGGCCCTCCCCCACGCTGAGGCCACCACGCACTAACAGCCGGAACATGGAGCGATGGGTGACGAGCCTCTCGCTCACAGGAAGTCGTCGGACTCCACGGCGGGCTGGGTGCCCGTCATCCTCTTATAATGTATTAGATGTAAGATAGTATAAGTATGTAATTGTAGTTTAACCTTAAGGTATTATGTAAGGTGGAGGGGTGGGGGGGGGGGGCCTACAATAAGTTGGTTTTCTGAGAGATGTAAATAAATAAATTAAAAAAAAAAAAAAAAAAAAAAAAAAAAAAAAAATCACGTTTACTGTTCCTTTGCTTCACCAGCAGCCTTTGAACCTTAAATACATGTTTCATTTACTACAATGCTGTCGTTTTAAACTAGTGGTCATACATTCAGGTCACTCTTTCTAGACTTATTTCCCTATAAGGATTTTTTCTTCTTTTTGTCGTCAAATTGAATTCCTTACAAATTAATGTATAAGATAGATAAGATTTTCAGCCTCTCTTAGACACTGCAATAGTACCCAAATACAAGGTATTGACTATACAAAGCGCCGCCACCTCAGTCAGCACTTACAGGCGGACTCGCAACCGCCTGACCGAAATGCACAGGGACGCTGCACATTGCAAGCTTCACGTCTCTACAAAACCTTGCCACCCGCCTGCCGGGGGGGGGGGGGGGCACAAATAATGTATAATCCCCCTCCGCCCGGACCTCATTTCAGCTTTGTCCGTCCCCGCTGACCTTGAAGTACCATACTGTGATGCGAATGTTATCGAGGGAGACGGTGCCAGTTTTATGTTGGACTAGCCGCCAAGCCCGGCCATCCGGGACGGCCTTTTTGGCCTAGCTCCTGCGGAGGGTTATTTGGTGGGCCTTCGTGCCCACCAAACACAGACTCTCCACTGCTCTCCAGATAGCCCCTGCTAGCTTTCCTGAAATCATGGATGTAGAAACTGTATGTATTAACGCCAACCCATTCACATTCACCCCAACCCATTCACCACCCATACCCATAACCCCCACCCATTCACTTACCACATTAGGGCTATTGGTGGGGCCTTCGGCCGACACCAAACACACTCTCCAGATAGCCTCTCTAACTTTCCTGAAATCAGGATGTAGAAATGTATGTATCCCCCAAGCATCACTCACCCATTACCCATCACCCCCCCCAATTCACAACCATTACCCATAAACACACACCATTACTCACCCATTACCCATCACCCTCACCTTTCCCTCACCCATCACCAAGCACCCCCAACCCACACCCACACCCATTCACTCACCATCACCCCACACCCATTACCAATCACCCCACCCATTCACTCACCCATTACCCATACACCCTACATCAAGGTTTCCTCCAATTCTCCAACCACATTTTTTTTAGCACAATTCTCGTAATAGGCTGGCTTAAAAAAAAATAAAAAAAAAAATAAGTGATCGGATCATCCTTCATAAGTGGGTTCCTTAACAACCTTCCCCTGTCCGAAGCTGGTTCCAAAACGGTGACATAGATGGGAGTCCGCCACGGGGGGTGGCACTATCGCGGAAGACAGACAGACAGACAGGACAGACAGACCACACACTTTCGCTTATATATTATAGAATGAAGTCGTAACGCCGTTAAGACAAATACTGGAAGGGCAGCCAAGAGGAAGTCTCTGTGAACTTGTAGACCCGCCCCAGCCGAGGAGAGCACAGAGGAGGGAGAGGGGAGAAAACTCTCTTAAAGTGTGTGTCTTCTATCTCTAAATAATATAAGCGAAAGTGTGTCTGTCTGTCTGTCTGTCTGTCGGTCTGTCTGTCTGTGTGTGTGTTGTGTGTGTGTGTGTGGTATAGGTTCCGCCCCCTTGGCGCAATCACCTCATATGGCACATTTTTGGAACCGGGTTTGACCAGGGAAGGTCATAAGCCCACTTATGAGATGATTCGATCACTTCTTTTTTTTTTCTTTTTTTTAGCAGCCTATTAGCGATAATTGTGAGAAAAAAAGTGGGTTGCGAGAATTGAGGAAACCTTGATGTAGGGTGATGGTAATGGTGTAGTGAATGGGTGGGGTCATGGGTAATGGGTGTGGGGTGATGGGTGAGTGAATGGGTGGGGGGTGATGGGTTGGGGGTGATGGGTGTATGGGTGAGGGAATAGGTGGGGGGTGATGGGTAATGGTAAATATAAGCGAAGTGTGTCTGTCTGTCTGTCTGTCTGTGTGTGTGTGTGTGTGTGTGTGTGTGTGTGTGTCTGGTATAGGTTCCGCCCCCTGTGGCGCAATCACCTCATATGAAACATTTTTGGAACCGGGTTGACCAGGGGAAGGTGTTTAAGCCCATTTATGAGATGATCCGATCCTTTTTTTTTTCTTTTTTTTAGCAGCCTATTAGCGATAATTGTGAAAAAAAAGTGGGTTGCGAGAATTGAGGAAACCTTGATGTAGGGTGATGGGTATGGGTGAGTGAATGGGTGGGGTCATGGGTAATGGGTGTGGGGTGATGGGTGAGTGAATGGGTGGGGGGGTGATGGGTTGGGGGTGATGGGTGATGGGTGAGGGAATAGGTGGGGGGTGATGGGTAATGGTAAATATAAGTGAAGTGTGTCTGTCTGTCTGTCTGTCTGTGTGTGTGTGTGTGTGTGTGTGTGTGTGTCTGGTATAGGTTTCCGCCCCCGTGGCGCAATCACCTCATATGGCAAATTTTTGGAACCGGGTTGACCAGGGGAAGGTTTTAAGCCCAATTATGAGATGATCCGATCCCTTTTTTTTTTTTTTTAGCAGCCTATTAGCGATAATTGTGAAAAAAAAGTGGTTTGCGAGAATTGAGGAAACCTTGATGTAGGGTGATGGGTAATGGGTGAGTGAATGGGTGGGGTGATGGGTAATTGGGTTGTGGGTGATGGTTGATTGATGGGTGGGGGGTGATGGGTTGGGTGGGGGTGATGGGTGGGGAAGTAGGTGGGGGGTGATGGGTAATGGGTGAGTATGAATGGGTGTGTGGTGTGATGTGGTAATGGGTGAGTGAATGGTAGAGGGGTGATGGGTAAATGGTGATTGAATGGGTGGGGGGGTGATGGTATGGTGCGGTGAATGGGTGGGGGTAATACATACATTTCTCATCCATGATTCAGGAAAGTTAGAGGGGCTATCTGGAAGTCCGTGTTTGGTGGGCGAAGGCCCACCAAACACGGTGTTGGTGGCCGAAGGCCCACCACCAATAGCCTCCGCAGGAGCTAGCCAAAAAGTCCGCTCCCGGAGGGCGGCTATGTGCGCTAGTGACTCATAAGCCTCACGCCCTGTGTTCATGCACGCATTAACGATGGTATGGCAACACAACACCAAATACCTACTTCCATACATAACTCTCTCTCTCTTCTCGTCTCACTCCGGAATTCTTCTCTCCTCCCTCTCTCTCTCTCCTCTCTCCGTCCTCTCTCATATCTCTCTCTCTCGTCTATTTCTCTCTGTCTCCTCTCTCTCGGCTCCTCTCTCCTCTCTCTCTCTCTCCTCTCTCTCTCTCTCTCTCTCTCTCTCTCTCCACTCTCTCTCTTCTCTCTCTCTCTCCTCTTCTCTCATTCCTCTCTCTCTCTCTCTCCTTCTCTCACTCTCTCTCTCTCTCTCGTCCTCTCTCTCTCATTCCTTCTCTCTCCTCTCTCTCTCTCTCTCTCTCCTCTCTCTCTCTCTCTCTCTCTCTCTCTCTCTCACTCTCTCTCTCCGTCTCTCTCTCTCTCTCTCTCCTTCTCTCTCTCGCTTCTCATCTCCTCCTCGTCTCTCTCTCTCTCTCTACTCTCTTCTCTCCCTCACTCTCAATCTCATCGTCTCTCTCATTCTCTCTCTCTCTCTCTCTCTCCTCATCTCTCTCTTCTCTCTCTCTCTCTCTCTCTCTCTCGCTCTTCTTCTCCTGCATAATCTTTTCGAGTGTAGAAGCCTTGTTTTCGGTGGCATCATTTAAACAGAATTCCATTAATGGATATTCCTATATTAGAACAGTGTCTCTTTTCTACACCATTCTCTTTTACAGTAGTTTTCACGGTGCTCGGTAACCCGTAGGTAATTTTAACCTATATAATATTTTATGCAGCTCCTTTTAGTATGCTTTGAAACTGCCGTCAGATTATTTTTTCCCTGGTCTTTGTCAGGAGCTCGTATAGAGCGGGCATCATGGCCGTGTGCCCGTGCCTACGTGGCCCTTCCAGGGAGTCAAAGGAGGAATAAAAGAAGCATTCAGACCCACCCCCGTCCTTACGAGGCTTTTTGCTATACAACACTGGCTAAGTTTGAGAAGTCTATAGAGGAATATTATAGCCAAGCAGAAGGCTCATCAAAGAGGGAGAGGATTACACGATCATGTCTATTGCGATGCTAACAATTAGATTTTTTTTTTTTAGATTTCACAGCGGTGTCTTTTTTTGGCATCATATCCTTTCTGTATTGGCTTGATCCTTAGGCTAAGGTTGAGCGTTGCCTTTTGCCCCTCTCCTTAACACACTGTGGTCAGGTCCACGTAGATGTATTGAGCATCTGATCAACAGGCTAAGAAGTAACGACAGCAAAAGGGACTTCCCTAATGGAAACCAACATTTGACAATGCAAATATACTGCGTTGGACTTCGTGGCCTTTGCCTGACCCTGACGCATGTTGTAGCGATGCCGAATGGTAAAACTTGGCTCCAGATTTGGGGAAAAGGCTTAGTGAGGGACGAGTTTAGGGCCGGGAAGGCTGACAACCTTCGCAGGCTGGGCAATACAGGTCACGTTGTAATGTGACGACCCTGTGCATGAATATTTACGCGTTTTTGAAGGGCGCTGCACCGATACCACTGCCGCCCCGAGTGTGACAGAGTAGATAGCTGCGTTCTGTGCTGCGTGATGGTGATCAGCTCACATGGGCATGGGGGCACATATGGCGGGGTGTGCCCAGCCTTGAACGGGGGAACCACTGTGCCTCGGCGGGAAGGCTGCAGATTACTTGGCCGTCCCTTGGGGGTCTTATCTTTGAGACACAGGGAAGCTCTGCTCCCCTCTCTCATAGGATCCCCTTCACAAATATGTATCCACTTCGCGTTGCTCTCTTACTTCTCGCTTGTCTCCTCCTAGTAGAATGACTCTTCCTAACATCTTGTATTTAAAGCCCAGAGTTCACGTGGCCTGAGGGTCGCAGCTTTTTCATCGTAAATATTTTGTGTTTTATAATAATAGCAAATAAAAATACAGTAAAAAAAAAAAAAAAAAAAAAAAAAAAAACCCGCTAAAGAAATGCCATTACGAGACTGAAGAAATATGCATGAACTTATTATTCACTTAACTCTTCGGCCCTTTAAAACTTTGCGAGTCAATATTTACCAGAAACATATCATAGATAAGCGCAAATTGATTAGCTTTCCATTGATATTATTTCGTTTTCTGATAAATGAATGTACACATGCATACATCACCGTTAACTAAATAAATAACATCATCATCGGAATAATTTCTCCTCCCGATCTGATGTGTTATTTATTCACTTATATATTTCGTGATTTCTGATAATGAATTATCACCATCCATAAATTAGCGTTAAACTAAATTAAATAACATCATAATCGGGAAAATTACCCGATTGTATATGTTTTAACATTTTATTGTTGTTAACGCTATTTATGCATGGTCTCTATGTTCATTTATCCAGAAGAAACTATATCAATGGAAAGCTAATTAAAATTGCGCTTCTATTGATATGTTTGATGGTAAATGTTGACCTCGCAAGTTTTAAATGGTGAAGAGTTTGAACTGAATAATAAGTTCATTGCATTTTCTTCGAGTCTCGTAATTGGCATTTCTTAGCGGTGTTGTTAACTGTTTTTTTTTATTTGATAATATTATAGAACAAACATTTACGAAGTATACATTTTATAAATAAGCATTTATAATTACTGTAATAATAGACGTTATGCCGACAGAGCGAGGGGAAGGACGGGAGCGGTGAGATGACCGAGCTGATGAACGTCACGGCCCATCGCTCTGGCCTTGTATAAAGAAGGCAGTGGCTGGGGCAGCCAGTGGATTGCTCCTCACACATTGTTTTATGTTATGGAGTTTTATGTTGTGTTCAATTTCTATTTGATTTGTGTATATTATCATTTAAGGTTCAATGCATTCTGACAATGTTTGTTTCATGTGTATTAGGTAACAGCTTCTTTTTCTCCCTCAGGTGTGTCCCAGCGGCGCCGCTGCTCTCAACCTGCACCCACGGTAACGTAACTACTGTTATTGCTGTTGTTGTGGTTGTTGTTTTTGTGTTGCATTGCACTGCCCATACAAACAACCATAAACTTGGGGTCTTTGTCACGCGTGCAGGAATACCTCTGCCATGCGGTCACAACGTTTTCAGTGTTTTCAGGTCATGAAGATTGATAAGTTAGACACGCCAAGAACAAACAACACAAGAATGCTACTGCCGGTGCTCCGTCAGTATCGCTGCGGCGCATTATCAGGAACCAAAAAGCTTTTGCACAATGTTCCACTGGTTACGTTAATCATTCTCTTGGTCAAGGAAAAAAGATGTGCCGAATTGGAAATGTGGAAAAAAAGCTGCTTCGAGCTCATTGGGCCACAGTGTAAAAAGGGTTTGGCGTTACAGTGATGGCCTGGCGCCGACACTGTGCTGGGGGGGCTGGGGGGGGGAGTCACTGTGTTGTAAGGGACGGGGGGGGGGGGGGCAGGCAGCCTTTGTGCGCTTTTGTTCTCACTAAATTCGTGCGTTTACTTTTTTAACCCTTTTGTTATGTGTGGTGGTGCAATAGGAGATTTTTATCCTATCTGGATTTGAGTTGTGGCGAAAGCACATAACAAAAGAAAGATATATATATATATATATAATATATTATATATATATATATAAATAATGATATAATATATAATATATATATTATATATTATATATATATATATATATATATGCGTGCGTGCGTGAGGGAAGGTGGGTCCTAGGGGGGCAGTGGCCACTTGCTGCGGCAGTGACGAGGCATTATGCGGGATGTATTTCTTGCGTTTAATTGTTAGTTAATATTATTTCCGGGGATTTGAATTCAGGTCAATTTTTGCATCATGGATTTTTGCTCTGAGAGCATTGCACATACAGAACACCTCAGGGGTCTTTCTCCGCACCCTCTCTCCTGCCTCAGCATGGTTGTCCTGAATGACGCTCCCGCCTCGTCCCCTTACCACGGTGATACTCCTCCTGCGTCCCCCCTCTTCATCATGTTCCGCGTAGGCTGCCTGTCCCTAGCCTGAGGCCTCTTCACCCGCGTTCTGGCCCTCCCGCATATTTCCCTTCTGTACCCACAGGCGCACTCCGATGCAAGTGTTGGGAATTTTTTTTATTTTCAGGCAGACTCAAAGAAAACTCGCGCGCAGCAACGACCTGTAATGATGCAAGAAACTGCACCATACGTACGTACGTGCTTTTTCCGCATGTAACAGGCCGACCTATTCTTCTCCTTCACAACTGCCATTCAACATCACAAATCCCATGATCTTGATCACCCATTCTCTATGATGACTTTAGAATCCTAATCAAGGCACACCTCTCTAGTGACACTAATTATTGTCAATCCATACACATCAAGCACTTGTCCCCTGATCTTAATACAAGTCACTTCATATACCAATTACATTCTCAAATGATTATCACATTGTTTCGATCGTCCGACCTCTCGTTTCGGGGGGGGGGGGGGGGCTTGGCCCATACGAACCGAAATGCTACCTGTAAAAATTATTGTTCATTTCAGTCCCCTCCTGCCAACCTAGACACATACACCCAAGTTTTGTTCAGTATAAACTGTGTTTTTTAGTTGTTTAGATATCTAGGATTATATTAACTATTGCTTTAAATTTTTAGATGTTCGGATTTAGCAGGTTTTTTAGGATCAATAATATAACTATTTGACCGTGAGGTGATGATGCCAAGTTGCCATTGGCGAAACATTGCACGCGCATAAAGAACCCCAAAATGACGTGGTGTTTTTGCCACCCTAAAATATCAACATATATATATATATATATATATATATATATATATATATATATTATAATTATATATATATATATATATATATACTACATTATATATATACTATATATATATATGTAATAATTATATAACGTTTCAAGGCGGCATTTGTCTAGGTTAGTGACATGAACGATGTGCAGCACGCAGATGCGCAATATGTGTGGCATAGACATACATTAGTAATTTATTAATATACTGGGTACACTACCCCGAATTTACTGTTAAGTGGGCTAATTCCTTCTCGCTGTCCTTTGGACAGCCCACGGTTTTTCGGCTGGGGGGGGGGGGGCAGATTTTGTTCTCCCTACCTGTACAATGTTTGTACACGGATGATCTCACTTGCCAACCTTCGTGAGACAGATTGTCGCTGCCACAACAGTGATGGGATTAAAATTGGGTGGGCATCAACTCACTGAGCTATGCTGAATGATAATATGTAGTAATGCTCGCACCTCTGCGTAATGCGTTCAGGACCTTACAATGTTTGTCAGGGCTATGCTGCAAGCATGACATTGTCTATCAACAAAGCACCACTAAGGACAGAGTGGCATGGTAGTATCACCGGCACGCACTCAGGTGAATTATCACAAAACAGCATGTCTCGGTGGGTCCTGCCTTCACTTTTGCTTGGCTAGATTCGCATACTATTATGTTGCGAATACATATACATATATATATATATATATATATATATATATATATATATATATATATATATATATATATATATATATATATATCCATAACATGGCCTATAGGCCATGTTATACTCCCACGACATGAACTGATGATGATACTATCATCAAGCAGACTCACCAAACTTCTTGTCGTGGGAAATACTCCTACAGAGGAAAATTAATGTTTCCTACTGTAGCAGAGGGTGAAGATGGGAGTTTTATTTCAGGAATCACTGTTACTCTATATAAAATGCAACTCGCTTGTGGTCGCGGATTCAAGGTGGCCACTCTGAACCGCCTTAAGGTATGTCACATGCGCATTCTTATAGAGGCTTTCTGGGGCTGCCCAGGTGGTGCAGTTTTTTCGTCCCTCGTCCTTCGCTTAGGAAACGGGGTGAACAATCTGGCTGTGTTCGTCGACACTCCGTGTTCAGCTTATGGCGTAGGGTGGAGCTCTCTACGAACTCCATCATCACCTCCGTCAGGCAGAGCTCGCACCATAGGTATACAGTAGTCTTTGGCTCGCCCCTATGTAGTATGTGGACCTATACAAACAACAGCGGTGGCTGGGACTGCGCGCTGTTTGTACAGAATGTGGGGTAGCCATGGGGGTACAAATACTCCATATGTACTATATGCACTTTGGTTACTATGTGCTTTAAATGTACTCATGTCATGTGCCTTTATTAATGAATTTTTTGCTCTGTACTTAAGTTAACTCTTTGTCCTTGTTGTTGTTGCTTTTTTGGCTGATGCCTCCGGGTGGATATCAAATTATATTATTATTATTATTATTATTATTAAAGAGGTATATACTCTTATCAATATTTGCTTAGTACTTAAGTTCCTCGTCTATATATTATGTTGTTATTTTTTCTCATATGCCTTCAGTGAGAATAAAATTATTATTATTATTATTATTATGTTGGTATACAGAAGGACAATATGCTTATTTATTATTATTGTATTATAGACGAGAAAGCTATGGTTGCCACTCAACGCAGTATTTCTATTTTTCATGGTAAAAAAGTACTACTGGGGCTTTTATTTATAAGACCTTTTCGTTGCTGTTTCCTTTACATTAATATATGTAGATCATTTTATCGCATGTTTTAATGAAATTGTACATATTATTCGTAGATCTAAGCATTTGTCATTATTCACTGCACGGACCACAGCACGCACGAACGCACACACGCGCCATAGTATATGAAGGGCCAGAAATATACAACTTTTCCTACAAGCAGAGAGAACTTTCTTTGATTATGCATTATATAAATGCCACTGACGACATACCAGAAAAGTAATACCAACAAAACCTTACGTCTACCACACGTGAGTTGATGCCTGTGGTACATACGTACACTTTCTATAGACTACCACGTGGTCGATCCCAAGACTCCCTCCATCCTTGGTAGCCACTAGGGCCAGGTGCAATACCAAGCCTTCCGTATCAGCGTCTTCTTCGGAAAATATGTTCATTGGCCCCCTCCCCTCTCTCTCTCATCTCTCTCTCACTCTCTCTCTCTCGTCCTCCTCTCATCTCCTCCTCTCTCTCTCATCTCCCTCTCTCTCTCCTCTCTCCTCCTCTCTCTCCTCTCTCGGTCTCTCATCTCTCTCTCTCTCCTCTCTCTTTCTCTCATCTCTGCTCTCTCTCTCCTCTCCTCTCCGTCTCTCTCTCCTCCTCTTCCTCCTCGTTCTCTCTCTATCTCGTCCCCCCTCTCTCTCTCCGTCTCCTCTCTCTCTCTCTCTCTCTCCTCTCTCTCTCTCTCTTCTCTCTCTTCTCTCTCTCTCGTCCCCACAATGGCCAAGTTGCAATGGAAGTGGCCATTAGAAAAAATGTATATTTATCTCTCCTAAGTGCTATGCTGAATAAATATAATGTGTTTTTCTAAACCATAGAACAGTCATTTATTAATTCTGTTTTCAGCCTAGCTGCCACGATTCTTTGAATATTAACACAAATGTGTTTTTCACGAAATATTCCAGAGTTTTCGTTTGCTTGCTTTGTTATCCTTCAAAATTTGACCAATTTTTTTTTCACAAGATTTTGATGAGACACTTTTTTCATAGCAGCTGTTTCGTACGTGCTGATCACTAATCTGTACTTAGTTTTTTCGTATTAGTTTTGAAATCTCTTTTTGAGCCTAGGTTCTCAGCATGCTATCCCCGTAAACATATCTTTTTCACCTTTTGCGCCCGTTTGCTGCTGCTGTCTTAACCAATATATGTATATACACAACAAATAAACATATACTAGAACCTAGGCTATCCTTCTTAGGACAGAGTAAAAGCAAGTTTCTGCACCATACAGTGTGTTGCGCTCGCGTTTTCTTGAGTCTGCCACTTGAATATAAAAAAATCCCACACTTGAATCGGAGTTCACCTGTGGTATACAGAAGGGGGGAATATGCGGGCCCTCCCGCCCCACCAGCCGCCGGGCCGCGAATCATAGCTTGCATAAATGGTTCCTGGAGTGTCTTCGTAGAGTCACTTTCACTACCTTCCAGCCCAGGAAATTATGGCTGCTTCAGTGAGCTCGGTTGTCCGCCCACGAAGCCTTTGGCAACGTTATAACCAGTCCTGTGGGTGTTTTTGTGTGCCCCGAACCAAGATCAATTAAGGAGCGACTCTTTGAGGGTGGAGTGTCAGCTCGCCTGCTGGCCCTCTCTCTTTCACTAATGTATGCAGTATTATTATTTTAACACACACACACACACACCACCCCCACACACACACACACACACACACACACACACTACACACACACACACACACACACACACACACACACTACACACAACACGGCCTCACCACCAACGCAACTCGAATATGTATTTTGCATCTGCGATAACAATTTTGTTTAAAGTAAACCAGAGCAAAAAATTAAATATCAACATATGATCTCACTAAAAGGCTATGACATTTTCTAAACTGACCAGTCATAAATGTGTGTGGTAAATCCTTTATTCTGTACGGCGAACAACTCCAATGAGTTCAGCGACAATTATTGTTTCAACGTCCTATTATTGTTGTCCGTGCCTTGCATGCTTCCCTGTGTATACTGGGGAAAACCTCCTGTCAACATTAGGCCCTACCTCAGGAGGGTGCGTCCTATGGGGCGATACAGCGTTAAGTGATGACACGAGAGAGAGAGCAGAGAGACGCAGCGAGAGGAGAGGAGAGAGAGAGAGAGAGAGAGAGAGAGAGAGGAGAGAGAGAGAGAGAAGAGGGAGTCGCTCAAAAATTATCAGAAACTAGCTTCATCACTCACTAGTACATTTTTCCTGTTTTTTTGCTTTCGTGCCTTTATGAACTAGATTTGAAAAAGAAGTTCCATGGACAAGAAAAATAAACAGAGATCAACAGAGCGATAATTAGTTCAGTCGTTTTTTGTGGTGGGCGAGTGTAGGAGAAGCTTACTTGCTTCCCTATCCAATTGTCTCCTCAAGGGCTTAGTGTGTTGCTTTAGCAGACAGAAGAGGGAGAGGATATCAAGGAAAGGAACTTGAGAGAGAGAGAGAGAGGCGGACACCAGTATTGTTTTTAAAGATAAACTTTCCTCTTCGGTAACTACCTGAAATTCTTGCTTCCCGCTGGAACACACAGACGTCTACGCACACTAATAGTTATAACAGGCGGCGCACAAAGACCGAAAGTGTGGCGAAGGTTATCGTATATTTTTTTTGTCATATATATATTTTCTGTTGATGTAGTTGTAGTAGTGATAGTGGTAGATTGTAGCAGTAGTAGCAGTGATGGTGATTGGCAGTCATTAGTGCTGAGCATAGTGGGTAAGTGGCGGTCTCTCAGGGAAACAACAGTGGTTCTGGTGGTTGGTGGTGTGGTGTAGGGAAGGTGTGGTGTGTGGTGGTGGTAATAGTAGTGGGTAGTGAGTAGTGGTGTGTGGTGTTGTGGGTGCGTAGTAAGTAGGTGGAAGGTGGTGATTGGTGGTGGTATAGTACTGTTATTAGCGTGTGGTGTGGTGGGTTAGGGAAGGTGGTGGTGGTTGTGGTGATAGTGGTGGTGGTGGTGGTATAGTAATGGTATAGTAATAGTGGTGGGTGGGGTGGTATCCAGTGGTGGTGGTACATGTTGTTATAGGTTAGTAGTAGTAGTAGTGTGGTGGTGGTGGTATAGTAGTAGTGCTGACGGTGGGGTCTTTGTCGCCATTATAAATAGAGTCAAGGTAGGAACCCTTTTCTGTGTGGGGCATCCCTTCCACCCTCGTGTCCCCTCTGTCTGTCCTCCTATTGGGCCGACACCCTTTGGTCTTCCCTGTTGTCCACCCTCCTTCATTCCTTCCTGTCCTTCGTCATATTTGAATTCATGTCCTGCATCTCCGTCTTGTCCACGAATCCTCCTCCTTCCTCCTCCAGTGCCCGCCGTCGCCCTTAGCCTTGTTATCAATTTGTCCGTCGCTCCTCGTGCCTGCCTGTTTATCCTATCGCTCGGCTTCTGGGGTCATGTCTGGGAGGCCCCCGTGCCCCGCCCTCCCCTCAGCTCACCTCAAGCCTCCACGCGCCGTGCCCAGGAGGGCCAAAATGCCTCACACCTCACTCCCTCTCACAGGCTCTTTCCTATCTATCCCTTTTTCCCTTGCTCCTATTTCTCTCACCTCTCCTCCACTCTCCCATTCCAGTCCTTGCCCTGCATATTTTCCCCTCCCAACCACCCTCACTTACTTAAGTTTCCATACTAGATTTCGACATCCAAACATATCAGGAAAGTTCAAAAGGGGCTAATCTGGAGAGTCTGTGTGTCATTTTGTGGTCTCATCTGTGTCTATTATGGCTATAAATGACAAGTTACCAAAAGTTCAGCCGTGAGTGCGACATTAGTAACGGCTTTACACTAAAATCGTTAGCTAGTGTTTACACGTCCTCCCGCGCCAAAAGTGATGAACTACTGTCTGTCGTCGCCCGAAAGAAAAAAACGGTAGTGAATTGAAACAGTGTGTATACTTGCAGATACAAAGCATAAACAACACTGAAACAGGGTAGATTATACAGTCATCGATATAAACTACTGTATAATCTTCTTCAGTAGCACATACAAATCAGTAGTATGCTATAATTCGTAATATTGACACGCATGGCGACATTAATGCAGGTGGCGACAGAGTGTTAATCTACGGCAGTGTTTTTAAAACTTTTGTTCAATCGCGACCCCGTTTTGATTTTATGCATTACATTCCGACCCTATTATACTCTGTTCCTTTTTGGCCTTAAAAAAATCTTTCCGATGTGGATTTTTTGTGGGGGACAAATACATACATACATAATGCATATAATCTACATACATATATATACATACATACAGGCAGTCTCTGTATTCAAATAATTGCAATATGTTTGAGTGTGCCAATGTAAATTTTCTCTAATTAACGAAGATTTAAGAATATGTAAAAGTGCTCTGTAAATTTCTCTACTACGTATATAGAGAAAAATAGTATTAATTGGATTGACAATGGAAAATTATGCGTACAAGTCCTGCCTTTCTCCATGCATCATTATCTCTCTCTTCTTTCCTCTTTCTCGTCTTGATTAATGCATTTCACATATTGATTAAATAATTTAATCAGTTTACGATGTGGCGACCCACTGAGCAAAGGCTTGCGACCCAGTATTGGGTCGCGACCCTACTTTAAGACCCTGATCTACGGTAGTAAAACCGTAATGCATTTCATGCTATCATATAGCCTTGTTGCAAAACACTTCATTAACAACCTAGTTCTTTATGTTTATTTGTCTTTCTTCTATAGTGGTCTATCGATTTGACCTATCCGTCTCCCTTTCTTTTCCTTCCCTTCTCCCCTGTCCCCTCTGTCTCTCACTCATTGTCATTTAAATCTCTCTCTCTCTCTCTCCTCGGGTCTCTCTCTCATCTCTCCTCTCTCTCTCTCTATCTTCCTCTCTCTCTCTCGCTCTCTCTCTCTCTCTCTCTCGCTCTCTCTCCCGTCTTCTGCTCTCTCTCTCCTCTACTCTTCATTGTTACTCTCCTATTGTCTCCACTTTCGAATGTCTTTAATTTTAATGTATAATTTTTTGTAACTCATGGTGACATTTTATCTATTTAATCCCCCCCCGCCATCCCCCCCCCCCCCCCCCCCCCGTCCATCGTGGTCTTCACCCACCCGCCATGTTATATACATCGCCTCAAATTTCCCACGCGTATTAATATTCCACTTTTCGTGTTTGTGTTTCATTTTCTGGATGGGAACTAACGCGACTATGTCCATGTTTTACAACATACTTGCAATCGCGTATTCCATGCAGCCTGTACTTCAATCCTCTAGTTTTTTTCCTCCACACACATTTTTTGCGAGTTTCCTGTTTTCATAGTGGAGTTTTTTCTGTACTGTGCATCGTCTGTGGAGGAGGGAAAGGGCATGGCAGCTCGCTTGTAGTAGTTTGAATGGATTATGTTTTATGGTCCCACTTTATTCAATAACATGTGAAACTGTATATTTAACTGGATTTTCACTTTCCTGCCTTGAGTTTTCTGATGGACGTTTTTTTTTGGTCTAGCCTTATTCAATACTGTCGTGAAAGCCCCCTGTAAAATGGATTTCAAACGACCTCCAAAAACATAATGTAATCTTTTTTCTCTACACACCCTGTTATCTATTTATCGCTAGTCTATTCTTACACTTTTTTATTGTTTATCCACGTTATCCACTTATTTTTTTATCTTTTTCCTCTTTATCCCATCTTTTCTATCTGTTCCTCTTTTATCCATGGTCTGTTTCTCTTTTTCCTCTTGATTAAGGATATTGATTAACAAACTCGCTTACTAACTCTTCCTTCATTCTTTCATTATTTTCTCCCACATGCCTGCACTCTATCTAATCTTTTGCCATCCCTTCTTAAGTTTCGACATTTTTAATCTCGCTTGATCCCTGTAAGTACCTAAGAATTTGCTGGGGCCTTAGTGTCGCTTCCTAATATTTCGTAATAGATACATTCAATTCCATATCATAATAATTTCGCCATGCTTCTGTTGCCGGTGTACATAGTATAGTGTTTACGAATTTTAGATAGTGATTCTAATAATTGTCTCTGTGATTCCGAGACATCTTTTTCCGTTATCTCACCTCGTTTATTTTGCTCCCGTGCGTGAAAGGTATCTAGAAAAGGTGACAAAAGAGGTAATAAATTCATGGAGAGAGGAGAGAGAGAGAGAGAGAGAGAGAAGAGAGAGAGAGAGAGAGAGAGAGAGAGAGAGAGGAGAGAGAGAGAGAGAGAGAGAGATGGCACAGGTCGATTGGACTGAGGATTTGTATGAAAATAAATTAGACCGGCCAGGATATTTTGGCTCTTCAGAATGTTGGAAGAGAGATGCAGAGAGGGAGGGGGGGGTGGGGGGGTGAATGGGCCGGGAGGTGTCTGGGGGGCTGAGGGCTGTAGGTATTGGGTCTGAAAAGGATCTTGAAGAGAATGAAGAATAGACGGGCGAGGGGAAGAAAGGAGGACGAGAGGAGAGAAGAGAGAAGAGAGAGAAGAGAGAGATAGAGAGAGAGAGAGAGAGGAGAGAGAGAGGAGAGAGAGAGAGAGAGAAGAGAGCAGGAGGAGGAGAGAGAGAGAAGAGAGAGAGGAGAGAGGAGTCTCCGACATACAGTAAGACGAGGAAGGCAAGGTGAATGGAGGAAAGGCGAGAGAGTAAGAGGAGAGAGAGAGAGAGCAGAGAAGAGAGAGAGAGAGAGAGAGAGCGAGAGAGAGCGAGGAGGGAGAGAGAGAGAGAGAGAAGAGAGAGAGAGAGAGAGAGAGAGAGAGAGAGAGAGAGAGAGAGAGAAGAGAAAAAAATCGTATTATGTTTTGTTATCTGTTTCTTTTTTCAAATTCTCTGCCCTTTTTTTTCTTTACATTTGTCTGCGTTCTCAAGTCCTTCTTTCTTCCTTTTTGCTTGCTTTTCCTCGTCTCCCTTGTGAATATTTATCACCTTTTTATGTTAATAGTGATAGTACAATGGTGAATTGCAATGATAGTGGTTAATATTGATCTAATAATGGTAATGATAACACGAATGGTAATGATAAATAACTAATGGGCTCATATCGGGAGAGAGAAAAATAATGTGTGTGTGGTGTGTATGTTGTATTCTCTATTTCATCTAGTGTATTTAACAAGGGCTGGGGAAGACCCAACGCTCGTATGGCCCCGTCGCCTTCAAACCCCATTTTATCATTCATCCTTAATGTGCCTGAGTTTTGGCCGGAAGCCAACCCCGGAGAGCAGGTCACAACACCCGGCTAACACCCGGTACCCATTCACTGCTGGGGTGGACGGGGCTTGGGTTTTAGGAAACATCCATATGTTTCCGCTCCGCCCGGGGATATCGAGCCCGGGACTTCTCGGTTGTAAACCGAGCGTGCTTCCCTACACTACGGGTACCCTCCTGCCACTACGGATTACCCTACCGTGTGTGTGTGCACGGTGTGCGTGTGCGTGTGCGTGTGCTGTGCGTGTGCGCGTGCGCGTGTGCGGTGTTGCGCGTGCGCTGGTGCGTGAAAATGAAGTAAAGTGAAACAGGATCAGTGTCAAAGGGCAAAGACAGGAGGAGCGAGGTTGGTGGAATTGTGAGCGTCACCTCCTCCAACCAACTACCTCAACAAGGCCTTGTCCGCGACCATTTGTTGTGCGTGATGAGTGTTGTTTGCGCTTCTGTTTTGAGGAACGCGTTATGGGGGGGAGAGAAGAGAGAGAGGAGAGAGAGAGTAGAAGAGGAGAGAGAGAGAGAGAGAAACATAGAGAGAGAGAGGAGAGAGAGAGAGAGAGAGATCGTACGCGACACCTGCCTGGGTGCTTGTGGCTGGTGTGAGTGGCTGTGGTGTTATGCGTGGCGGTAGGTTTGCAGATGTCATTACCTCCGCCACGAAGTTGGAGGGAGGTTATGTTTTCACCCGATCTGTCTGTTTGTTGGTTGTTTGTTAGTGTACCAGGATTTCTCGAAAAAGTACGAATAGCTTTGAAGCAACTGGTATACCAAGTCTATTGGTATAAGGAAGACTAAATTTTAATTTGGCTTGAAATCAATCACAACTGTTGCATCATGGCAACCAATTTAAAAATTATCGGGCGGAGAATATGCGCACTCTACTGAGTGCCCCCGCCCCCTAGTTGTCATTGCTATCGTTGTCATTATTCATTATTGCTATTATATTACCTCCGCCAACGAAGCTGGAGGGAGGTATGTTTTCACCCCGATCTGTTTGTTTGTTTGTTGTTTGTTTGTTAGTGTACAGGTTTCTCATAAAGTTACGAATAGATTTGGACCAAACTTTGTTATACCAAGTCTATTTGTATAAGGAAGAACTGATTCTAATTTTGGATTGAAAATCAAATTACAACTGTTGCCAGGCAAACCAATGATGAAATATTTAGTGTACAGGATTTCTCTAAAAGCTACAAATAGATTTGGACCAAACTTGGTATAACAAGTCTATTTTTGTATAAGGAGAACTGATTTAATTTTTGGTGATTCTTTGTGTGAAAATCGAATCACAAACCTGTTGCCATGAGAAACAATTGATGAAATATTCGGCGGAGGTATGCGCTCCACTGAGTGGCCCCCCCCTACCCCCTAGTTATTATGTTATTAAAGGGCCCGATAAAGGTTGGTTGTGGGCCTTGTGGTTTTTTGCTTTGTTTGTGGCTTGGATTCTTCATTATTTTTTTCGCCATGTTGATTTAGAGAGTATTGTTTTCTTTTTAAGGCTGATGATGGAATGGTGATCGCCTGTTTGATGAGATCCTTTGTTAGGCGAAATTGTGTGTGATAGATTTTTCCCGCGTTGAAAATACTATAAAATCAGTGGATAATAATATAGAATTAATCGATACAGCTGTACACGCAAATCAACTACAGTACAAAACGTCCCGCGAAGCACAGAATAAAATAAAAGAATCGTCGACTAGCAACTTAAATAATACGTTACAAGCAGACTGGATAGGACAAATAAATAAAATGCAAAATTTGAAAAGAAAGATATACTATATTTCCCTGAAAATTATATAACACGAGGATTTTGGTACCTTATAATTTTTGTGACCAGCAACAAGTAAATACTAAAATCATACGTACTGTAACTCACAACCTGCCTTGATAAATACCGCAACCAATATTATACACGAATATGACACGAATATCATAAACAATAATTAACAGTTAATTCAATGAGGGTGGTGCTCGGTATAATGACATCGTTGTAGGTAGTTTTAGGGGTAATAGAGGTCGCTCGGGGCCAAGACAGTTAAGGAAGCAGGGGGAAGCAGAGGATAATCATTGAGTAACCTAGAAGGCCGGGCTTGATAAGGATATGGCTGTTCGCGTAAGGGGTAGGAAAACACCCCAGTTTTACTAAGAAAGAACATAAAGAAAATAAGGAAGTTACAAGAGGCTGGGAGACCTACACGTGGTAGTTTTGTTATTTAACACTACCTACATCCACCTTCATCCCCATCCATAACCACTGTCTAGGCTGATTTTTAAAAGCTCCTATTGACTCCGCACTAACTACCCCAATGACTGAAATCGACTGTTTTGATCAAGGTGTGGAGGTTGATGAAGCACGAGAGAGGGAATGAAGAAAACTACAAGATATTTGAAAGATTACTATAAACTTAAAGAGAGAAGAAATAACTATTAATTATTAACTATTAAATGAATTATTAACTAAAAGAGAAAAGAAAACTATAGATTTGAAAGATATTGAAAAAGATGAAGGTAGTTATCAGAATGTTTTTAGCCTTGCCTTCAATGATGCGCCACGTAACCCAAGAATGTATTCATGGAAGGAAGATGAAGCGACAATAGATCTACGTTTAAATAGACGAGCGCAACTTCTTTTTTTGCCGGAATTTTTTTATTTACAATCTTAAAAAAGTATAACCTCAAGGGTGTGTTTTGTAATTCATGTCTCACTGAACGCTGATTACGGGTAAGAAAAGAAATAAACCCCAAAACGGCGTCGGACATACAACATGTCCTGTGTTATTTTTTGAGCCTCGACTTTTTGCCTGTACTTTCGACGAAAAAAAATGGCAAAATAAAGAAAACTTGAACTCGCATATCTACAACAGTTTTGATATGTTATTACACTTGCCTATCAATGTGCATGAATAGCTGGTTGATTTGATGAGCTGAATATGTTCTTTTAATGTTTTGTAAGTGTACGTACATACCGTTATATCCACTAATTGTATGATACTAATTACAGTATTTTCACCCATGCAAGTATGTTATAATCCGTCTTGGCATTTAGACTGTTGCTTATTGTGTCAGTATGTGTGTGTGTGCGTCCTGTGCGCGTGCGTGTGCGTGTGCGCGTGCGCGTGCGCGTGCGGCGTTGCGCGTGCGTGCGTGCGTGTGTGCGTATGTGTGCGTGGCACGTGCGTGAGGGCGTGCGGTGTGATGACCTATATGTACATACTGGACGCCTGGTATATAGTCTAAATCATCGTTATCATCATCATCTGGATCATCTCGATACACGGCTTTGCTTTCAAAGAGAAAAAAAACCCACTGCCATGTTGTAGTTAATATCCACCTTTGCATCACCTTTTTGACTGCCATTGAGATTGTTTCCAGTAATGCTGATGATGAGAAAAGCTGTGTCTTGTGTAGTCAATCTCCACTTCTCCTTCACCTTTCTAGCCTGCCATTAAAAGTATTTGTAGTTAATCTCTATTTCTGCATCACCTTTCTAGACTACCATTGAGAGTGTTTCCAGTAATGATGATGATGAGGAGGAGGAAGGGCTTTAACCTGTCCTTGCGTCTGGTTCGCCGAGGATTCTGGAAGTAACGTGTTGAAACATGTTGGATCTGCCGTGACGTTTCGCTGACAGGCATTATTCATTGTTTTCGTTCGTTTCTTCATTAATTTATCTGTTTTATCACATACGCAATTGTTTAGGCTATTTAGCAATCAATATGTATAAATAGAATACCGAAATTTACAGGACAAATATATTATTTCTTCTTTTATAGTTTTTATGTTTTTCTTTTCCATATGTAACACCCAAAATAGGTCTGATTTTCTTTGTATGACCAACTATATAATTTGTATAATTTGTATTATTACTATATAATTATAGTAATTATAATAAGTGTATTATTATTATATAATTAGTATAATTTACCGGACCAAAGGCTTCACCGACAGCATCAGCTGAGGTGACTCCCGATCAAGTTAAAGACCAAGGGACGCGTTGTTTACATCCTGGAGCCACGCCCGCCCCCCCCCCCCCAAGGCCACTGCTGATGTCGAGGCTTTACCAAAGCTTACATCAATGGTTTTATGCTATGTTAGGTTATGGATACACCCAGTAGATACCCTGTGGATTCGTGAATACCTAAAAGCGCCAGAAATGGTAAGTAGACTTGCTGTGTACCTAATTGCGGACTGAATATGAATTTATGGTATCTATACACGTATCTATCTATGATAGACCTTCGTGGGTAGTTAAATAAAGGACCGCGTGTTTTAGTAATCTGTGTCACGTGATGATGAGATTATTAGGGGGGACTGAGTTGATTCAGGTATATTTTGTATTTGTGAGTAGGATGATGGTTGATCTCGTTTAAACGTGGTTACTTACATTGGGAATTTGTTTTCTCTGCAGTTTGAAAACCGTTTTTCCAATAAACCAATACAAGAAAACGCGTATCAATATACTGGCGACGTAAATACACAAGTACATCTACGCACCCACATTTACACACGTGTGTTGTAACAGTTCAAAAAATTTAGTGTGCTGTCCTGAGGTACCTAGAAGCTGAAGTGCTAGCAGGAGAACGTATGTGACAATGAGGACTGCGATGACACCCGTGGCTGACAATACGAACGTACCACTGAGGACTACGATGACACCGTGGTTGACAACTACGATGACACCGTAGCTGGATGCAAGGGAAGCGTGCTATGCCAAAGGGATCCTTACCAGACAAATAAATATCATTGCAGAAGCTGATGGTGATATCAGGAACATAACTCAGGTCAAGAAAAGGAATGGAGCCTCTCGGAGTAAATAGACAAGTTTGAATTAGATGACACGAGCTCGTAAGCTTAATGGCGGGGACGATTATCAGGACACATAGAGACATGTCTGACCCTGGTTTGAGGCAGAGAACAAGCTCTAGAGGAAGAAATTAAGGAGCTGTCGAAGAAGCAGCAGACTGGAAATTCGATGTACCGCAAGGCCAAGCTCTGCAGAAGGAGACGCAGCTCTTTGCGTTAGAAAGAGCAAAGATAGAGAGTGGACTGATGCTTAAGGAGGGAGAGATACCGAATGATGGAGGAGTGTAAAGAAGTTAAAAAAAAAGCAGGACTTCACTCCTACCCAAACCCTTTGAGCACAGCTGGCCACTGAGGGGTTGGTCACCACACATTTAAACTGCAACCTATGAATACACCGCGGAAACCCTGAGGCTACCAGCAGAATTCTACAATACCAAAGTACACTAGAGAAGGAACAAGAAAAACCCTCAGGAGTAGTATGGGAGCATTCATATAATGCCAGAAGAGCCAGAAGGGAAAGCAGGCTTCGACCTTGTTGATGCCTTAAACCAGGTGCTCGGACATGTCAAGAGCTTCATCAGGAATCTCTGGTAGAGTCTCTACAGAACCTTAGAGGGGCATTCAGTAATTCATGTGCGGGAGGAGCTAGATATTGACCAGTCATCAGGGTCATTCAAAGATACCATAGACAGTTTGTCCATTCCTGCAGCTCAGAAGTAAGCCTGTTGGAGAGGCTACTGCAAAGGAAAAGCAGCACTTGCCACTAAGAGCAACACCTACCAGAACCCTGAGGAAGCTACAAAAGAGCATAAAGATTCTAGAGGAAAATTTGGAGACCCTTACAATACACTGTGAGGTGGGTCAGGAGGGGTCACAGCAGACCCGATGTAGAAGGGGCAGTGATCTTCGAGAGTATGCTGATGAATTACAACTGTTGCCTGAGGCTCTCAAAGAGAGAACTCTCTCAGCCAGCTAGGAAGTGGAGAACAACATGCTTAAGATAGTGGAGAAGTTACCTATTACCTTCAGACTAGATGGGTGAGGGCAACTATGAGATCGCTCAAAGGACAGGCGAGGAGCGAGATACAGAAATTGTGAAGTTCATTTGTGATGCCTCGGATAGGCCCATCAGAACCCTGTCTTTGGGAAATTGTTGAAGATGGACAAATGAAGAATCAGCAGACCACCCTTCAGCAGAGACATACGGAAGTTTTACTGCAAGTTACGCTCTTATCAGCGAAACCAGAAGCAGGGACAGCTGGTTAAAATGGTCCATGTTGTGGAAGAAGGACACAAGTGATACGGTGTTCACAGTCAAGGCATGAAGATCAAAGACCGCTTGGAAAACTTGTGATGTCCAAGGGTGTGTAGTTGTTGGAATGTTTTGCACAAGGACACCTAGGGGAGATTGCTCGAGGAACTTCATTTGTACCGTGGTATGCTGTGGGATTGAAGCACAACAAGTATCTTCATCTACCAGGTCAGGAGCTATGAAGATATACCACCCCTGAAGCAACACCACAGACGCCTGCAATAGTGGACCCCCCACAATCAACCCTACACCCCAGAACGCCACTGTGAACACCTCAGTTAGCAACTTTTTGCCAGCAGCAGGTTGCGAAAGCTGCTCTACCCATAGTTGCCAGCTAGAGTTAGGTGCCGGGATACTAATCACCATGTTGACCCATACGCGATGTTAGACCCAGGGACTAACACCACGTACTGCCACAGAAGAGTTATGTGAGAAGCTGCGGAGCCAGAGTGTGAATCACCAGATGGAAACTCACCCACCATTGCCCAAACAAGAATACCTGTAGAGTCCACAGTCATCACTCTTCTTGTGGCAGCATAGGTGAACCAGGAGCCCTGCTGCATACCGGAAGTGGCTGTCAGACCGGACTCTGAATATAGACTTATCTGGGTTTATCAAGCGCCTGTTGAGATTCAGAGGTGCCACACTAAAAAACTTGGAAGATACCTGAATTAGAGGTGGATTCAAGTGCACCTACTTGATAGGCAGGAGTTGCAGACCTTTTATTGGCCAGATAAAGTGAAGAAAGGACAAACCCGGTGAACCTTTTGCCATTCACACACCCACTGGATGGGCAGCAATGGTCCATTGACCCCTTTCAAACCCGCACCTGAGATCTTCTCATTTCTACGACCAACTTCAACTCTGGAAATGGACTTGTTAAGTTGTGGGAATTAGAAGGAATCAACTCAAAAACACTGGAATTGTCTCAGAGTGACTTAAAGGCTCTGAAGACCTGGGACGAAGCAAGACATTAGGAACAACATTACACCTTGGATATCCTTAAAGGGCAGAGAGACCTCGATTCTACCTGACAACCGCACCATGGCAGAAAAAACGAATATGGATGTTGGGGGAAGACGGTCCTGGACAAAGACAACGACCTGACGAGAGGACACGGGAGAAATCCACAAAACCTATGAGAAGGTATGTTGAAGTGGTGCCCCCTGAAGGCATTAACAGAGTGATGGTAAAGTGTGGTACTTGACACACCATCCAGTCAGTCCACCAACCCTAAGAAACCAGACAAGACAGAATTGTATTGACTTGCTTGCAAGGCTTGGGAGGTCATCTTGGAAACGATCATTGTGTGCCAAGGGCCAGACTTGCAACAAGCTGATAGAGTCTTACTGAGGTCAGAGAGGGAGCCATTGCATTCATGGAAAACACATTGAGGCAATGTTTCACCAGGTGAGGGTGATCCCAGATGACCGAGAAGTGTTTGTTTGCGCTCCTTGGTTCCAGAAGACGATACGGGGGGACATCAGTAAACATTTACCGCATGGCCTTCCACCTATTTGGGGGGGTGGAGCCCCAGCTGGCGAACTTCTCACTGCAGAAGTGACCAGAGAATTAAAGACGAATTTCCCCTAAGGCCGTGTTGATCACAGTCTGCGCCATTTCTACGTGGACGCCTGCTTGAAATCTGTGAATACCCTAAGAGATTGCAGTTCCCTTGCAAACCAGGTTGTGCAACAACCTCCTGCCCGAGAGGGTTCGCCTGACAAAGTTTGCCTCCAACTCACCGAGTTGATGAACAGCATACCCAAAGGAGAATGGGGAAAGTCCTTCACCACCTTGGATATCAGTCTGAGTAAACTGCCTACAGAGTGGTTTTTTTACGTGGTATGTTATGGGATACGGAATTGACACTTCAAATTGAATACAGGATAGAGACAATCAAAGACCAAGAGAGGAGTCTTGAGCACCCTCAGCACAGTATATGACCCCTTAGGATTGTGAGCCCGTTGTATACAGGCCAGAAGATGTTCCAGCAGCTGTGTGTAGACTGCCAGAAGAAGGCTGGGATGAATCATTGCCAAGGACTTGGAGGAACAATGGGCCGGTGGCTGAAGGATATAGCTGATCATTAAGAAGTTTAGCATTTCCAAGATGTGTCACGCATAAGGGCAAAACCTTTGAGAACTGCTCAATTACACCATTTTGCGATGCCTCTGGAGTATGTTATGTTGATACCTGCTGAACCATCTCTGAAAGGCCAGACGGTCCCCCCCTTTTTCCCGGGGGTCCACCTTATGATGGCGAAGTTCCAGACTTGCATCCTGAAAGGCTCCACCATGCCACGTCTTGAGCTGGAGGGAGCGCTAGAGGCAAGTAAGGTTGGACAAGATTTACAAGGGAACTAGAAATTCCCTTGAGGAATCCGTCTACTGGAACACAGTAGTTTACCATTGTGTTGTGGTACCTACAGAAGCAACTGGAAGAGGTTCCCAGAACTATGTAGCCAAAGAAGGGAAAAATTCTGAGCATAACCACACCAAGCCAATGGAGCCATGTGCCCACCTCAGAAAACCCGGGAGATGATGCCTCTGAGAAACGACTGCGGAAACTCTTTTGTTCTGCCTCTCTGCGGAACTGGACCTTGTTAGTAATGAGCGCTGAGAAGGACCAGTTTCCTTTACAGGAACAGATGCCAGATGGCCTAAAACAGCCTGTACTTAACAACAGAACTGAGAAAAGCAGCCGAGTTAAGCCATCCCCGGTAGTGTATGCAAATCAAGGCTGAGGAGGATCACACAGGCAGACTTCTGGTCTATACTCTTCCTGGTACCGTATGAAGAAAAGCAGTGGGCTTTGTTCTAGACTGCGCCAGATACTGCGCAAGAAATCACATCAGAAGGGACCACGGGTTGCAGATGAGCTGAAAACTGCTGAAGAAGCCATATCGACAAGCCAAAACACGTGCTCTTAGAGGACAGAAGATCCGTGTTGATAAACTGGACCCCAAGAAGTCAGCCTCAGGCCTGTGTTTGTCGGCGGAAGGCTGTCAAACTAAGCAGGAAGAGTGCAGTAAACACCAGCTGATATTACCCTGTGAACACTCAGCCTATAAGCTCATTGTAGAAGATCTTCATCGGAGATAGGTCAGTGGAGTGGAACGTGTCTAGCAGATACCAGGAGACGCTATGGATATAATCAGGGAAGAAAGTTGGTAAAGCAAATAGTATACCAGTGCATCATCTGTAGGAGGCTGAGGGGCAAGACAGAAGTACAGCCAGATGGCCAGCCTGCCGGAATCCAGAGTTACACGTCAGAGCCACCATTCCCAAGAGGTAGGAGTGACTACTTCTGTCCATTTCATGGTGAACAGGGGGGGGGAAGGGGGGGGCCACCCCCCGGCTCTGGAGGTTAAAGAGGTACGGATGTATTTCACCTGTCTCGCCATCAGAGCCGTACACATGAAGTGGCACACACCCTGGACACAGCCTGACAGTTTTATCAATGCGTGGAGAGGTCATCGGCCCAAAAGAGGGGAGCCTAAGGATCGGTCCGACAATAGGTACCAACTTTGTCGGAGCCCAGCAAGAACTTCGTCTGCTGTTGAGGACTGGAACCAGATACAGATACATGAGCATTTGTTGAAGAAAGAGGTCACGTTGGAAGTTCAACCCCGGAGCCTCGCACATAGGGAGGAGCCTGGGAGAGGCAAATTCGGACAATAGAGCTGTGTTGGAGGGTGTGGTGAAGCCCACAGACTGTGGACGATGAGAATCTGGTAACCGTAATGCCAGTGGTGGTAAGGCATAGTGAATGTAGGCCCATCACCAAGCTGTCGGCTGACCCTGAGATGAGAGACCTTAAACACCTAACCACTACTGATGCTGAGGTCAGGACCCATGCTACCTATTGGGAAGTTGAGAGTAGGGATATATATCGTCGCGATGGAAGCAAGCGCAGTATCTAGCGGCCCCCCCAGTCTTATAGGCACCAGTGTTTCGGAGTATTTCCCCACTCTACTCTAGAGCGCCCAAAAGTGCTGAATCCAAGACCCAATATCAGAAATGGGGCGACCTGGTTACTGATGAAGCAAGATAACGTACCCAGGAATTCACGTGGCCACTAGGACTGTGGCAGAGATCTACAAGAGTACAGATGGCTTGAGTCAAATCCGTGAAATCAAAACAGCAACAGGTACTACGATGAGGCCCATCACCAAAGATATGTGTATTGGAGAGTGCCACCACAGATCTTTGCAATATTGAAGACTGATAGAGATGTCCTTAGAAAGAAAAGAGATTGTAAAAATGGGCTAGCCGACGAGGTGTCGGGCTGATCGCTGCTCTTTGGGCTCGTTCATTGTATAGGAATCGGTGTGAGTTACCCTTAAGTTTACTTTATACCTATATGTATTGTGTACTGCAAACGTGTAATTTAGGGTTATATTCACAGGTGTTTACAACGTTACATGTTTATTGGGAGTAAGTGCACCTACTGGAAATAGGTGCATTGCGGCCGGGATGTAACACAAAAATATGTCTGATTTTCTGTGTATGACAAACTATATAAATGTATAATTTGTATTATTACTATATTAATATAGTAATTATAATAATTGTATTATTACTATATAATATAGTAATTATAATAATTGTATTATTACTAGTATAATTAGTATAATTTACCGGACCCAAGGCTTCACCGACAGCATCAGTGGGTGGCTCCCCGATCAAGTTCAAGACCAAGGGACGCGTTGTTTACACCTTGGAGCCCACGAGGCCTGCTGATGTGAGGCTGTACCAAAGCTTACATCATGGTTTTATGGCTCTGTTAGGTTATGGATACACCCAGTAGATACCTGCTTTGGATTCGTGAAGACCTAGAGCGCCAGAAATTGTAAGTGACTTGCTGGTACCTAATTGTGAATGAAATATGAATTTATGGGGTATCTATACACGTATCTATCTTTGATAGACCTTCGCGGTCTAGTTAAACATAAAGGACGAGTGTTTTACGTTCTGTGTCACGTGATGATGAGATTATTATGAGGGACTGAGTTGCTTCAGTATATTTTGTTATTTGTGATTAGAATGGTTTTTTGATCTCGTTTAAACGTGGTTCTTACATTGGAATTTGTTTTCTCTGCAGTTTGAACCGTTCTTCAATAAACCAATACCAAGAAAACGCGTGTCAATATCTGGCGACGTAATACCACAAGTACACCAAAGCACCCCATTTACACTACGTGTGTTACACCATATATTGTCTTTTTTCGTATCTGTTTGGTTTCACTTTCTCACTTCAGGTTTCTTGTAGAATTTTATAGTCATTACATTTTTCCTTTCTCGATCGAAAGTCATGTTTAATCTATCATGAGACTTGACGCTGTTCTTTGCAGTCCATGGTCAGTTCTTGGCGCAGCTCTTTGTGGTTTTTCTGTTCCTTCTTTCTTTGTTCTTTGGGGTTTTTTCAAGGGGTGAATGGGGGGAGTAGAAGGAGTGTTCACTTATTATTATTCACTTATTCAGCATTGTATTTATTAGTTTTGCCAGTCTTTTGTGATGAAAAAAAAAGTATTCGTATTAGCATTTAAATCATCAATATTATTTATTCATCATTTTGTTAAGGGTGATGGGGGGAGGTAGAAATAGCATTTTACATATCATCATTGTAAACTTTATTCCCGCGAGCACTCAAGGTCTCCTGGAAGCTGTAGCTGGTCAAGGCTTTGACAGTATATTTCACAGCACAATTAAATCGTTGTCAGGGAGGTGTGACGGCATCCTTGATATGTGTGCTTGTGTGTGTGTGTGTTTGTGTGTGTATGTGTGTGTGTGTGTGTGTGGTGTGGGTGTGTGTGTGTGTGTGTGTGCAGTGGTGGGCGCCGTTTTTAATCAAAAAATTACTGCGTTAACAGTTATCCGTTATCCAAAAAATTTACTTCGATAAACCTTTAATCAGTTAATCTTTGAAAATGTAATCGAAGTTATCGATAAACCATTACCGTTAATTTTTTATTCAAAAAAAAAAAAAAAAAAATCAGTTTTTTGCTCTAAAAAAACCACCTAAAAAACACCTGTGAAAAGTGCCAAAACTGTAAAATTCAGCCTTATGGGTTTTTGTAAGGGCTTTAGAACCCCAAAAAACTATGGTTTTTTCTTCTAGGGCATAAACCACGGTATACCTGGACTGTTCAACGCGACAATGTTTGCGGGGCTGCGTAGGGGCCATGAGGGGCGCCCGACAAAGAATAATAGTGGTCTATGGACTATCTATTCAACATAGACTGTTTAGTCAGTATATGTGATATACTGTAATCTTCGTAAATGTTTGTTCTAGAATATTATCAAATAAAAAAAACAGTAAAACACGCTAAAGAAATGTCATACGAGACTATGAAGAAATATGCAATTCACTTCAAACTCTTCGCCATTTAAAACTTTTGAGTCCAACTTTTATCATGAAAGGGTATCAATAGAGCGCAATTTTATTAGCTTTCCTTGCTATAGTTCATTATCTGATAAATGAATTGAGAACATGCATAAATTAGCGTAAATAAATAAATAAAATCATCAATAGGTAATTTTCCCGATTGATGATGTTATTTATTTAATTATATATTCGTTTTATGATAAAATTAATTAGTACCGTGTATAATTAGCGTTGACTAAATAAATAAACATCCAATTCGGAAAATTAACCGATTGATGGTTTTATTTATTTATTTAACGCTAATTATGCAGGGTTCTAAATCATTTATCAGATAACGAAATATAGCCATGGAAAGCTAATAAAATTGCGCTTCTATGATACCTTTCATGATAAAAGTTGAATCGCAAATTTAAAATGGCGAAGAGTTGAAAGTGAGTATTAAGTTCATGCAATTTCTTCAGAGTCTCGTAATGGCATCTTTTAGCGTGTTTATGTTTTTTATTTGATAAATTATTATAGACAAAACATTTACGAAGATTACAGTATATATCATATATACTGATAACCAGTCAATGATCGTATATATATCTATATATATATAATATATATATATATAATATATATATATATATGAATCCGAGCGCTCCGACTTCAGCCCCTTGTGCGACAGGCCATATTCCGTGCGCAGTCCAGCATATACAGTGGTCTATGTTAGGGTTAAACACACACCAACAAAAAAAAAAGGCAATTTTATAGTTTTAACTTTTTAAAAAAAATAAAAAAAGGCTGAGTCATAGTTTAAGCCCTGTTTTAGGTTTTTAAAGGCTTTTACCACAATTCGAAGTTTAATTGACAAAGTTATTTATAATAAATAAGTGGCGTTATATCGGTCTGCAAAGCATGACGCGTTAACAATATTAAATATGCAAAGACTACATCTGTCATTGAAAACTGAAAATAATAGAAACTTTTAAAACGTTACCGGTTTTTACGAACATTTTTGGTTAGCGGACTTGAGTTACGAAATTAATGTAACGGAAGTGAATTAGTCCGATAATGATTTCCAAAGTTAACGTAAAGTTTAACTCGCTTAACGAAAATGTTAACTTCGTTAATTAACGATTAACGGATTAACGGTTTGCGTGCCACCCTGTGATGTGTGTGTGTGTGTAGTGTGTGTGTGGTGTGTGTGTGTGAGTTGTGAGTTGTGAGGTGGAGGGTGTGTGTGTGATGGTGTGTGTGTGTGAGTTGAGTGAGTAACGTTTCAGTGCTTAATAATAAGACACGTTCTCATAGTATCACCCAAATTTTCATAAAAATTAGCCACGGGTCCGTTGAGCCGAAGCTCCATGACGGCATATATCTTACTGTATGTTAGAGGCGTGGACGTGGAAAACGTAAGATAGTAAATTAGTAATTTCTCTTAAATAAAGTTACATACATAGACAAATTTATCCAAACTGAGGATAATTACATTCGATAATGGCACGGGTAATAATTGGAATTACAGTAGTAGCAGAATACAAATAATTGTAATAATAATAATAAAAAAAAAAAATACAGATAAAATATAAATAAAAATAAAAATAATGTAAACTAAATGAAATATTTATATATGTATTAAAAAAACCAATTACATATTTTGTTGCAGAAGTAAATACTTTTTAATTTCTCTCTTATATCTAACTAAATTGGTAGTTGTAAGGAGAACTTTTTTTATCAGGAGACATACCATTAAAGAGTTTCGGACCAAAACTGATAGCACTGCTTTTAAATAATGTTGTTCTAAATATTGGACAAATAAGGTTAATATTATTACTCCTTGTATGGGTAACATTTTCCACTAATTTAAATATTGTGTTTTGTCCGTGACTTTTGAATATTAATAATAATGTAAAATATTTGTGATTAACAGGGAATTTTAAAATATTTGTTTCAGAGAATACTTTTGCTGTTGAATCAAACTTTTTAAAGAAAAAAATACACCGTAGAATTTTATTTTGTGCTATTGATAATTTACTTAAAAAAGAGGGCCATGTGCATGCCCATATAGGAACACAATATATGAGGTGTGAGTAACAAAGAGTATAATAAATGCTTATCATTGCCTCTGTAGTCAGGTTATGGCGGACTCTGTATAGAATGCCAGTTATCTTAGAAAGTTTCAAACATGTTTGATCAATGTGATACTTCCAATTTAAGTTTTCACCAATCGTGACACCAAGAAATTATGCATGATTGACTTCTATATAAAATTAGCGAAGTTGTCTGTCTGTCTGTCTGTCTGTCTGTCTGTTGGGTGTGTGTGGTATAGTTCCGCCCCCCGTAGCGCAAAAACCTCATATGGCACTTTTTTGAATCAGGTTGACCAGGGAAGGTCTAAGCCCTTATGAGATGAAACCGATCACTTTTTTTTTTTTTTTTTTAGCAGCCTATTAGCGGAATATGAAAACAAAGATTGGTTGCGAGAATTGAGGAAGCTTGTGTAGTGATGGGTAATGGTGAGTGAATGGTGGGTGATGGTAATGGGTGTGGGTGATGGTGAGTGAATGGTGGGGGGGATGGGTGATGGTGAGGAATAGTGGGGGTGATGGGTAATGGTGAGTGAATGGGTGTGTGGTGATGGGTAATGGTGAGTGAATGGTGGGAGGTGATGGGTAATGGGTGAGTGAATGGGTGGGGGTGGGGGGTAGGGTGAGTGATGGGTGTGTTGTGATGGGTAATGGGTGAGTGAATGGGTGTGGGGTGATGGGTAATGGGTGAGTGAATGGGTGGGGGGTGATGGGTAATGGGTGAGTGAATGGGTGGGGTGATGGTTAATGGTGAGTGAATGGGTGGGGGTGATGGGTAATTGGTGATGAATGGGTGGGGGGTGATGGTAATGGGTGAGTGATGGGTGGGGAATACATACATTTCTACATCCATGATTTCAGGAAAGTTAGAAGGGGCTATCTGGAGAGTCCATATTTGGTGGGCCGAAGGCCCACCAAACACAGGTGGTGGGCCGAAGGCCCACCAATAGCCCTCCGCAGGAGCTAGCCAAAAAGTCCGCCCGGAGGGCGGCTTTGCGGCTAGTGTTCTATAATTTCGCCATCTAATAATATTGGAGGGATGGTGTTATTCACAGACCTATTGTGAAATAGAATATAATTTGTTTTTGAAATATTAAGTTTTAATTTATTTGATTGAATCCATGATTTTACGTTGTTTAGCTCTGGCATTAAATGTGTGTATAGTGAATCTAGATTTTTGTCCTTGAGTAAAAGTGTTGTGTCATCAGCATAAATCAGAAAAGATAATTTTGTGCTAGCATTTACAATGTCATTAATATATATAAGAAAAAGAATCGGACCTAAAACAGAGCCTTGTGGTACACCTTTATATATGGATTCAAATATAGAGTAAATCTGATTACAATATACACTCTGTTTTCTGTCACTGAGATAACTCTGAAATAATTTCAATGGTACACCTCTTATTCCTAAGTGTTCTAATTTGTGAAGTAAAATTTTGTGATCTTTGATGTGTGTGTGTGTTGTGTGTGTGTGTGTGTGTGTGTGTGTGTGTGTGTGTGTGTGTGTGTGTGTGTGTGTGTGTGTGTGTGTGTGTGTGTGATAATTGTTATATATTTCATAACTTCTTCCTCCCTTTGGAACGTGACAGGACCTTTTTTTTACATTTATCTTTATTTGCATTACTAAGATTTTCCCGCTTCTTCTTGAAGAATTCCATCTCGTTTTCTCAATGTCCTTCTTTGATCCTTGGAGTGTCAAATGTTCGACGCCTTGAATATATCCTTTGTAGATGATGAAGTGTTGCTCCTGCTGGAGACGCTCTGCCGCTCACCACAAACACGACACTCAATAAAACTTTGTAAACTCTTTGTCATGAAATGCGCTGGAAACACGGTAAGTTTTCCCACATGAATCCCGGGTTTTGAGGATTCATTATACTGATGAAAGAGTTTTATTTTATACGGGGTGTCAGGATGCGCACGTGTATATATATAATTTCGAGTATCAATCCCCATGCAAGGCGCTGATAATGAATGTATTAATTGCTTTGTTTCTATTGTTGCAGTGCGAGGTGTTGGCAAAAGCACACAGTGAAACATGTAATACTTGAAGATCGTAACGTATTAAATCTAATGAGCACTTTGTAACTCTAC